>BQNB010209315.1:0-10345 GCA_026074375.1 Tanacetum coccineum
ATTAATAGTGTTTTACGGGGTACAAAGGATGTGTGTTTTAGCACTCATCAGGTAGTATCTCCCAATATCTCTTTGGGTAGTATCTCTTAATATCTCTTTGGGTAATATCTCCCAACATCTCTTTGGATAATAGCTTCTAGTATCTCTTTTGATAGTGACTCCTAGTATGTCTCAGGTAGAAGCTCCCGATTCTATTGAGTTTAAATATGTGATTCATGAGCTTAGATGCAATAAAATTTTCTCCATGATAATAATGTTCTCCATTATAATTGTCCCTGCAATGCGAATATTTCCATTATAATAACTTGTATTCAACTATTACATTTCAAACCTATGAATTTCACTCAACCTTTGTGTTGACTTTTTAGCATGTTCATCTCAGGTAATTGAGCAACCTATGGCACGGAGTGGCATGGATTTGAAGATGGCTAAAACTTGTTATCATTCACATTTTATGTTTCTAGATTTTCGGACATGCCATTGTAAAACGTATCTTTTGAGTCGTTTTCTATGATTGTGTCTGTGATTCATGAAGTAATACTCCAGATTAGCTTCCGCTGCTATATTGTAAAAATGAGGGTGTTACAGATTGGTATCAGAGCTCACAGTTATAAAGAACAAGGGTAAAACCTTAACTATAACTACTTTTCTTTTGCCATCAATATCCTCCGTGCCACTCCATTTCCCCAAGCAGTGTATGTAAGAAATTTGCTTACCAAATACTATGTAACTATTATAACTTATATTATTTTTCTACCAAGTTATTAGAGAGGTGTAATCTTAGAAGTAAGTAGACGTGTGAAAGGAGGAAATTATAATTATGGTGCGCAACATAATTATAAATGCATCACACACATGGACTTGTGACCTTGATTAGCCTAACATAAAGATCAAATTCATGCCCAGTACCTACATCTATTCCCAAACAATACCACAACAACTTTCAACTAAATCTCAAGACGAGATTTCTTTAAGGGATGGAGCCTATAACAAACCGTAATTTTCATCAATGGAAATATCCATCTATTAAGTTAGATGCAATGTACTATCTATCTATTATATATGAACCAACTTTTTCAGGGAAATGTTTCGCTTCATTACTTGCGCTAAAGTTAATGAGCTCACGCAACCTACCTATATCAATCGTATCTACATATATGTCAAGAAAACATCATAACATATCAAGACAATATCTTAATATCATTTTTACAAAGTACATTACTCATATAATGTACCATTTGCAACGTTATATCAAGACGGGCTTTAAACCATTATCGTATACCTCTAAACCCTAATTTCATGAAAAGTTAATATCTAAAGTGAATGCACAAGCTACTAAAGCATATGTACAAGTAATATAACATCCCATTTGAAATATAAACTCCCTCCAAGTCAAGGTACAAGTCTTTAAAAGCACAATGTACAAGTCATTAAGCACGATATTCAAAATAGCCATTTTATCTCTGTTTTCCTAAGGAAACTTGTACAATCCATCAAGTACAAGTTACAAGCAAGTCATGCACTTCATTTACATTCTATAATCATCCTCATTTCATAAGATTTCATGAAATGAAACCTAGAAACCCTAACCCGAGCAAAATACTACACCATGACCCGTTTCTTGGTTTTTATCCATTGTAAACCTAAACCATTACTCAAATAAGTTGTAAATACATAATTTACAACTTTACAAATCACATTCCATCATCATTGCACCATTTTTAACAATAATGTACAGGAATTAAACCTAGAAAACCCTAAACGAACCCTAATTTCAAACCATGACCCGTTTACCTATTTTCACCCATTTTGAACTCGAACCACTAATCAAACCTTGTGGTAAACTCTTAATAAAAATCTTATAATCCATAATCTATCATTAATAATCAAATGCACAAGAAAAGTAAACATGACATGTCCCAAAATCTAGAAACCATTTGGGACATGCCTTATAAGACATAACTTTAATTAACGCTTGACGTGCTTACCATTTCCAGTTATTGAGCAAAACGCTTAAAACTGATTATGTTATAACTATTATATAATTCATCATCGATGTGCTTTTTAAAAATCCTGTCCCGAATCTATAACATATCACAATACTAGTTAGCTTCATATTAAGGGGTTTCATCTTGGTATTACATTCTGACTGAGTTGCTGGGTTTACGATTTAAAGTGCCCTAACTCCTCAAACGTTTACTGAATGACTTCTAAAATATGATGGCCCAAACAGTGATACAATACTCCATAATAGTTCAATCAAAGATATACATTATACTTTATAATGTAAAACATATTCAATCAAACTAAGACTCGACATATTATCTCAGGATACGTGACGTGACTGTTTACTATCATTTTGCTATAGCAACCTTCCCTTTTAAGATTGTGATAAGGTCATTAGCTTTCATTTTGGAATATTCATTACAACTACCTATGAGGTAAAGTTCATAACCTCGCCTTTACTTATTTACATGTTTTATAAACCCGCGAGGGGGATACATGCTTGTTACAAACTCTTTTACATACTCGTTTATCTTATAACAATGTGATTACTTTTCAAAGACTTAATGAGTTCATAACCTCACATTTCAATCTTTTAAATACTTTATAAACCTGTAATGCCTGTTATAAACCATGAATACAAGTGTTTTCTAAACTATATGCTATCTTGATATATTATTGCCTAAGAACATGGAGGTATCTCTTTAGGTAGTATCTCCCAATATTTCTTTGGGTAGTATCTCCTAATATCTCTTTGGGTAGTATATCCCAATATCTCTTTAGGTAATATCTCTAAACAACTCTTTGGATAATAGCTCCTAGTATCTCTTTTGATAGTGACTCCTAGTATGTCTTAGGTAGAAGCTCCCAATTCTATTGAGTTTAAATATGTGATTCATGAGCTTAGATGCAATAATAATGTTCTCCATAATAATTGTCCCTGCAATGCAAATATTTCCATTATAATAACTTGTATTTAACTATTACATTTTAAACCTATGAATTTCACTCAACCTTTGTGTTGACTTTTTAGCATGTTTATCTCAGGTAATTGAGCAACCTATGGCACGGAGTGGCATGGACTTGAAGATGGCTAAAACTTGTTATCATTCACATTTTATTTTTCTAGATTTTAGGACCTGCCTTTGTAAAACTCTGATTTTAAATGAATGATAACGTATCTTTTAAAAATGTCTCTTTTGAGTCGTTTTCTATGATTGTGTCTGTGATTCATGAAGCAATACCCCAGATTAGCTTCCGCTGCTATATTGTAAAAATGGGGGTGTTATAGTAGGACCTCAAGATTTCCAAGTGTAGGATTAAGCAACAGATGCAAACTTCATAAAAAGTAATTACGTTTTCCTAAGCTCATGACACTGAAGCTCGACATGCGTGAATGCAATATATTGCCAATATTTGCCCGTAAATGATGTTCTAACCCGCAACATCCCAAATCCGACATGGTATACGTTTGTTGTCCGGCAACCAAGCATAGTAAGCGCTACTCACCTAAACGACGATGCAATCCCAAATAGATCTATTTATAACATTCGCGCTCACAATCTAGTAATTAATAGTTCATGATAAAAGGGCTCAGTGGGTTATCACTACTTAGGCAAACACGTAATCATAGTATAAAATGTACACTTGCGTCCAATTTGTAAAACAAAGCATGTTCTCACCCCAAAGATGTAAAACATTTAACTAATTGTAAATCATGGGGCTATGAACTCACCTTAGTAAGTAGTCCTCTGAAAATGATAATTATATCCAAGTAAAAGAATCACACCGTCAATTACCTAAGTAAATACGGCCAGTCTTAGTCTACAAGTTTAGGCTGACGACCTAATGCATAAACTACAATAAATTGCTAGTTTATATATATATTGTTATCACTTGTGTGGTGGTGCACATATTTATTGTATTTGTCTTTACTTGGTGGCTCTTGGGAAGGTATACGATTGCACACGATCAAGTATATGTATAAACGTTATTAATAAATATTCATATTTATTAAGTCGTGTTTTAACTCGTATAATATCCGGATAATATTATAACTCGTCCGATTCGCTAAGTGTTTATAAAATCATTTCCGTTAATAAAACATCATTAGGTTTTCTATAATTACCAAAATCAGTCCCTATGTTTATGAAAATATAACATTTACATTTTAAACCCTTAGGTTTCTATACTTGCACTTTTAGTCCTTCAACTTTGCAACATTTACACTTTAGGTCCTTATGTTCTCAAAATAGCACCTTTAAGTTTCAGAATTGATAAAAATAGTCCTTGGACTTTATAGAAACAGTTTTTGAAGTTTAAACCTTTAACTTTGCAATTTGACACTTTTAGTCCCTTAACATGTAAAAATGACATTTTAAGTCCAAATAAGCTCTAACAAGTGGAAATTGGTTTTATTAACTCCAAAAAGCTACATAAGCTATTGTCAGCTTATAAATAAGTTCGGATGAGCTTATTTTAGCTTATTGGGCCTATTGGCTTGTTAAAGGTCCATTAAGCAAAGTAATGGCCCAATCTAGTTTTCAAAAGCACTTAATCCTTCATTAATCTTATTTAAGTTATAAGAAATTGTTTGGCAAAAAAATAAGCTCGGATGAGCTTATTTAAGCTTATTGGACTCGTTAGCCTAATAACTTTAGCCTGAATGTTTTTAAAAGTCCATTAGGGTTTCAATACATGATCCAACTTACTTTCTAGTTTCATTAGGTACTTAAGATTATAATTAAATTGTTTTTATTGTGTGGCTTATTCAATAAGCTAATAAGCTTTGTTAATGGGCTTTTGGGACCATATGAGCTCGATAAGCCTTTTAAACATTTAGGCTTGATCTCTTCAAGTCCGGTAGCTACTTTGACTTCCTTTAAGCCCTAACTTTCTGTTCTACTTCCCTCAATAAGCTGTTTATAGCTTATTTCGCTGGTGGGCCCGTATTGGGCCTCGTAAAGGCTTGATAAGCTCATTTGTGGCCTGATAGGGCTTATTTTACGTGTCTTACTATCTACGAGTTCAATAAACTTCTTAACACTTCTATAAGCTCAAGTGAGCTTAATAATAAGCCATTGGTCCCCAACTAATGGGCTGTTGGGCCTGTTGGACCCAATTGCAGGTTGTTTGGATTAAACAAAACCATTAGTGACCCGTTAATCACCCTAGTGTTTCTTAGGACTCGTTAGGATACTAGTAATAAATGTAAGCTCATTTAGCACGCATAAGGGTCGTGTTTGTCACATGCAAATGTTT
Source organism: Tanacetum coccineum (assembly GCA_026074375.1). Classification (NCBI taxonomy): domain Eukaryota; kingdom Viridiplantae; phylum Streptophyta; class Magnoliopsida; order Asterales; family Asteraceae; genus Tanacetum; species Tanacetum coccineum. The sequence goes on from BQNB010209315.1 coordinate 5,266, forward strand.
AATAATGTCATGTACACCTTCCCATGCCAAGCCATTTCGCCCTTACGAAAAGTTTACGTACGGTTTTTGTACATTTCGAGTACATGTGATAGTTTTCAAGTTAGTTTCCCATTCTTGAAGTTAAGTGTCAACGATCATGTTGTAACTCGTATTTAAGTCTCGTTTTGTACATGTTAATGTGTCCTAGCACCACACAAGATCATAAACACGTAGTATATGTGCGAGAAACATGCATGGGTTGAACCATGCACGTTTCATGCTCACGTGTATTTGATAATTATAATTTATCGTGACTTAAATGACTAGTTAAGAAAAACCACGAATGAGATATGGACATAATGAGCTTAGTTCGACTTACAATAGTCCTAGCATCTTGAATGTGTAGTTTTAACGAGTAAAATGGCAACCCAAACGTGTCACGCGATCGTATATCAAATCTACATTTCAAAACTTATACAAATACCCAACCTTGGTTCGTGATCCTTCTTATTACCTTGTATGAAAATCCTAGTGTTATTTATAGGTTCGAATGAGATGGTGAGGGTGTTTGTTTACGTCTTATGACTCGAGACAAAAGGGAAGACAATATGGTTTGTTTGTTTGAGTGTTTGTGTATTTATAAGTTTTCAAGAAGTCTTAAGTGTCAAATGAGAGTGTGTATATATAGGCATGAGAACTAGTTAGCTTTCCTAGTCCTAATCCAAACCAAAAACGTGCCCTAGGTTAGTGGTTTCATGGTTTCTAGTTAACTTCACATGGTTTTGTTAATACTTCCTAGTACACTCCTTAATTACATGATCTACGTACAAGATTTACTAGGATTTAGTAAGATCTTAAGGTTTGTGTACATATGTATGTTGCCGCGGGTATCAAAGGAAAAGAGGGATCTAAAGTGGTCTTTATCCAATGTGTAATAGGTTAGTGGAGACATTAAGGACACATCTTAATTAAACCCTTGATGTACATGTACTTAGGGGATTTCTAGTTGATTTAGCACATGTTTTAGACTGCGGACAAATGGTTTATGGTTTCACTTGCCCGACTGGCCAACTTGGAGTTGTTAAACAAACAAATATAATAAATTTTGTGTTTAAGGTTTTAAATGTGGGTTATTGGTTGGTCTAGGTAATTTTAGTATTTCCGGGGTTGTCCTAAATGTATTTTTACTTGCGGAAACGTATGCCCTCTTACGTGGACCAATAAAAAAATAAAATACGCAAAGTTAATAATTATCTTCTTAATAATTATATAACACTTGTTTGATGTAAACCTTAATTTATTTGGTGACCGTTTACGTTAAATGATTATTTCTAGTCTACGCGATTTAGCTTAAAAGTTAAATTAAAAGTAAACGCGTATCGGACCAAAATAAATAGTGACGAATAATAGGAGTCGTAAAATGACCTGAAATTGAGAAATGTTATAGTCTCCACCCATTAAAAGAGCTTTGTCCTCAAAGCTTAAGACCTTGTAGTGGATGACGAAGCCTGGTTTGTGAAAAGCTGTGGGTATTTCTGTTTGAACGAATCTTTATGTTCCCAGGTGAACTCAGGACCTCTCTTAGAGTTCCAGCGGACCTTAACCAATGGTATCCGGCTTCGCTTTAATCGTTTGATCTCCCGTTCCATGATTTCAATGGGCTCTTCCACAAACTGGAGCTTATCGTCAACGTGAATTCCTTCCAACGGCATGACTAATGGTTCGTCAGCGTAACATTTCTTCAGATTAGACACATGGAAAGTGTGGTGAACCCTGCTTAACTCTTGAGGAAGTTCTAGCCTGTAGGCAACCTTGCCAACCTTGGCTAACACTTTGAAAGGTCCGACATATCTCGGATTCAACTTACCCCGCTTACCGAATCGTACAACCCCTTTCCAAGGTGAGACTTTGAGCATAACCCTATCCCCAACTTCGAACTCCATTGGCTTGCGGTTCAAATCAGCGTAACTCTTTTATCGATCCTGAGCAGCTTGAATTCTCTGCTTGATCAGGACGATCTTTTCCTTTGCTCATACTCAGATCTGTACCCAAAGCTTTATGAAATGATCTCTAGAAATTTGATGTGAACCTCCTGTAGGTTCTTAGATTTCACACAAAATAAGACTAGAGAGAGAAAGCTAGAGAGAGAGATGGAAGGGAGAAACATATGAAAAACATACTATTTTGTGTGTGTAAAATTATTCAACCAACACCATCTCCATGTGTGGAGAGGGCTTTTATACAAAGGACATACTGGGCTTTTCATGGGCTTGCCATGCTTTAGCCCGGTTAGCTTAGTAAATGATACATAAAATTATCTAACTATTACAAAGTCTCGTGAGATCGATAATGATCGTCACTTCACAAAAAACTGAATTCCTAACAATCTCCCCCTAAGGGGCGATCGTTGAGATCTCACAAATGATCAACACTTTCTGTATTTCTAACAATCTCTCCCTAAGGGGTGATCATAGAGATCTCTTCTTGTGACCTTGATCATTAATCGTTGAAGCTTCTTGTCTTGATCTTGAGTCTTTTTTATGTAATAGTTGATCTTTTGTCTTGCATCTTTATGTAGTGATCTTTGACTTGTGGCTTGAGCTTGTTTCTTTAAGATTGTCATTGTATGTGATCTTGAGCTTTCTTGAGATCATCAGCCAAATTTAATCTCTAATCCTCATCTTGTGATCTTTCGCCATCTTATGTGCTTGTGACTTTTGGGCCGACATTCTCATATTTGTTGCAATCTTGAAAGCTTGACTTTATATTCATACTTCTTCATCAATACATAACTTCATCTCTTTGACATACTAAAGAAGAGGTTGATATCAGAGTTTGCGGAAGCTTTAGGTCAAATTTTCTTGATGTTATAACGACATCGAGTCTTGAGTATGAGCATGTGGCTATGAACTTGACTTTGCTGGAAAGAGGTTTATGCATCTCCATCTTTATGTAATCCTGAAATAAAACAGTTAGCAATAAAGCTTAGTGACGAATATGGCTTTGTCATTCGTTAAAGTTCGGTTGCATTAACCTCCGGTTCTGTGAGGACCGTTTTATAGTATAAATACTGTACATGTGATCAGGTAGATTCATTAAAAGAACCTCCTTAAAAGGGATTCAAGCCCAAAGTGTTAGATCCTCTAACGTAGGTGTATTAGATTCGCTGTACTTGCTAGTATCTCTTTACCGGACACCTCAAAGCAGGCTACCTCACTAATAGTATTGCTACTAATAGAACGGTAAGAGTGAATCAGTGAGTTACTATCTCACCGATTGAAGAGAAAATTGATTTGAAAATCAATCGACGTGTCACTAGTAAAAGTGTTTTTTGTAACACATCGAGAGTTTTAAGCTTTTATCAAAATTCATCCTCCGTCAGTTCATAATCTGGACCGAATCGATGCCCAGTGTCACAAGTTTGATCCATTAAGGATCTCACAAGTCACCTACCTAGAGCTTGTTTGATGTTGGCTCTAGCAGGATTTCCATCTTCACTGTGAATACTTTCGTATCACTCGGATGTTCTGGCAATATCACAAGGATAATGCGTAGGACTCTTAAGATATTCCTTGTTTTCACAGTGTGCGAAAAACAAGTATATTGGAATAGTGTCCTAACGAGATTTATTGATGATCTCTTGGCTCTAGACTCAATAGTGCGTTTTGGTTTTAGTGGTCGAAGGCTGGAGCTGACTGCCACCTTTTCAATACCAACTAACTCGGAGTGAGAAAGTCAATAGATAACATGTTTAGTCTCCGTGAGAAGTGAAACATAAATCTTTTGAGAGATTCTGAGTGGCTAGGGAGGGTTGTGCATTGCATCACTGGGTCCATGATGTCAGTCTTCAATGTCAGCAATCATCATTGTGATTCTGACAGCAGATGTATTGACCCGGTTTCTGCCTAGGTGTATGTAGGGCTTCTTTCTTTTCACCCTTTATCCGTACAATTCTTTTTCATTCTTCAACCCCTTCAGTGCTTACCGAGACTTCATGACTAGTACCTTGTTGGGTTTGTTCTAGTACTAGCTCCATCTCAGTCGGCACTATTCCCTTATTCTCACTTTTACTCCTTTTTATATCATACCTAAGGACTTCTACACTAACTAGTGGATTGTCCCTGGGTAGATCCCTCCGGTTCTGGCTGGATCATGGGAACGAATACCTAACCTTACCAACCTTATAACTCCGAGTAATTACAAACATGTTCGGTCTTTTGGTATTATTCTCAGCCTTAAACCATTCAAAATGCTCCCCCTCAACATGTGCATCGATATTCGAAAAATGTTTAGCACATGAAGGGTGAAGCTTGCACTTGAGTCCTTTAAAATCACATCTTTAGCCATATATTTTAATCATATTTTCTCCCCTTATTAAAAATGTCAAATCTCTTGATATTTTTGATATCAATTGATTCAAATATTCATGGTTTTAGGGAAAAAATGTCCAATTATTGACAAGCCAATTATTGGAACATTTTAATGCTTCCCCTCAAATTATGAGGGAATAATATGGTGTTTGAGTACGTTAATTTGAAATTTTTTGAATTTACTAAGAAATTCTTGAAAATTCAAACTTAAACATGATATTTGCATAATATTAGTCTATACTATTTATTCACATATTCACAAAATTGATAATTATGAAATAATGACTTGAAATGTAGTAGAACAAGATATGATGGAGTCATATTGTCCGTGTAAGTAGTCCGAGGTCTTCCTCATATTCTTTTCCACCAACAAACTTCTCCAGATTCCACATTAACCTTCTATGAAATGGCTGCTTATCGATATCCTGGATCATAACACCAGCCCTTCGCTTGTCTAATCCACTCCATTTCGTCTTTGGGAGGTATTGCATCCTTATTCCTAAAGTAATATCATGAAGAGTAGTCTAAACATAATTCAGTGTGCCATCACTGAATTTATAAAGTTCATCAGTGCGCATCAATTGGTTTTCTGTTGTTCTGGTCCTTGTATATCACTCCTTGAGGGTCTAAATATGCAGTATATGCGGTTTTGTTCATGAGATTCGACCTGAATATGTCTAGTTTGGTGAGGTTGAGCTTCTTTTAGTAACTTTCAAAACCAAATTGAAGAT
>BQNB010209320.1:0-10345 GCA_026074375.1 Tanacetum coccineum
TTCATGAGGTCCATAAACACAGCAGGTGCGTTGGTCAAACCACCTTGGAATTCATAATGTCCATATCGAGTTCTGAAGGCAGTCTTCGAGATGTCTTCTTCTCGAACCCTCAATTGGTGATAACCTGACCTCAGGTCGATCTTTGAGTAGACACTCGACCCTTGAAGTTGATCGAATAAATCATCAATTATGGGGAGTGGATAACGGTTCTTCACCGTTAGTTTGTTTAGTTCCTGATAATCTATGCACATCCGTAATGATCCATCTTTCTTCTTGACGAATAGAACTGGAGCTCCCCATGGTGATGAACTAGGTCTTATAAAGCCTTTGTCGGAAAGCTCTTGTAGTTGATCCGCCAATTCTTTCATTTCTGATGGGGCCAATCGATAAGGTGCCCGTGCTACAGGTGCAGCACTAGGTACTAGATCGATGTGAAATTCCACTTGTCTGGTAGGTGGAAGGCCTGGCAAGTCCTCGGGAAATACTTCGGGAAAATTTTTGACGATCGGTACATCTTGCAGTTGCTTCTTCTTCGACTTGTCTCCAGTCTCCTTGATGGTAATATGTGCCAAAAAGACGTGACATCCTTGTAGCAGATACTTCTGGGCCTTGGTGCACGAGATGATGTTTAATCGAGTCCCGCGTTTATTTCTACTTCCGTCTCCATGAAAAATTAAGATTTCGAGCATCCCAAAGGAATAACGAACATCTTCTTTGCAACAGTCAATACGGCCTGTATTAATCGTCAACCAGTCCATGCCAATTATGACGTCATAAGTACCCATTTCAACAGGCATTAGGTCGACGTGAAACGGATGGTTCAGAAAATTTAACGAGCAACCCCATTAAACCGTATTTTACCATATTATGCTACCATCAGCTAATTCAACGTATAACCTTAATCAAATGTAGTGGTGGGCTAATATTAATCAAAGCACTAAATTGGTAAGACGACGAAACTCCTATCTGCACAGTATCAAATAAAATGGAAGCACAACGGTTGTTTAGGAGATACGTACCACGTCCCACAACGGTTGTTGTCTGGGTTTGGCCCTGCACTCTCTCCCACTGCAAAAGCCCTGGCTACACGCTACCATTGTCCCTGATTCTTGGTCCTTCCACTGGGGGCAGTATGCTCTGAATCTGGCCTGGAGTCCCACACTCAAAGCAAACAATGGAATTTGTATTTGCCCCTTGGGCTCTTGGGTTGTTGTTGTTACGGTTGTTGTTATTATTGTTATTGCGGTTGTTGTTGTTTGCAGTCGCAGGCCGGCTCCTACAGTCCTTGGCCAGGTGACCAAGTTTCCTGCAGTTAGTGCATTTTGGTGTACAAGGACCGTGATGGTTGAAGTTACACTTGGGACATCGAGGTTTAGTCCCTTCATACGGTTTCCTGTCACCATTCCCGCAAAAGCAAAAGCCCTGCCTGTATTATTCCTGCCCTTTTGTTCTGCTAGGTAGGTTTTGGTTAAATTCGAGGAGATGTCTTCCAACTTCCTCTTTGTTTCGAGCCAAAGTGGTTTAATCCCTTCTATCCCTCAAGCATTTGCCATCTCAAATAGCCTCCTCATGGTCTTTGGCTTTGAATGCCACAACACTTGAGTAAATTGGGTCGGCATTCCAACCGACATATCTTCAATTTAGTCAGCTTCTTCAGGGAACATCCTTCACTCAGCAATGCTAGCTTCCGGAATCGTTGGGTTATAGGCTACACATCATGTCTGTGCTTTGTACTGTGCGCGAGGGTGTTCCACTTCCGCGATGATGTCGCGCGAGTTTATCTGGTGTCTCGGATGGCCTTGGGACAATATTTTGGTTGGTGTCATCGGGGGGGGGGTCTTTTTCAAGGCAGACCACGTCATCGCATACGCAAATCATTAGTCACTATCCTCATGTGAGGTTCCACCATGTTAGGGCAGTTCCCACAATAGAGTATAAATTCAAATGGCAAACTCACTTGATTCTCTACTGTGCCAATTACTTATGCGGATAACGTTTTCCATCCGTTTCAAACCACTTTGGGTCAAGTTGACCACTTCTTCGTACCCCCGAAGAATACGGGTTGAAAAAACATTTCATGAAGTCTTTGATAGTGCACTCCGCACAGTGCGTTCATTCCTCTTGCAAGCACCAGTTCCCTCGGTATGGCTATCGTCCGCATTCCGGGTTTGCAGCACGTGCTGCGAGGGGGGGGGGGGGGGGGGGGGGGGGGGGGGGGGGGGGGGGGGGGGGGGGGGGAGGGGGGGGAAGGGGGGGGGGGGGGGGGGGGGGGGGGGGGGGGGGGGGGGGGGGGGGGGTGGGGCGGGGGGGGGGGGGGGGGGGGTGGGGGGGGGGGGGGGGGCTTGACACCCTCAGTCGATCAATGGCCTGTAGTTGCTACTGGTGACCGAAAGTGGTGTAGTAGGGTTTGTGACAGTGGTGGAGTTGTGAACTGTGTGGTGAGTTTGTGGTGAATGGCTTGACCTTGTGGTTCTGGGGGGCCTTCCTTTTGGGTGCCCATTTTCTTAATCCACAATAAAAATCATAACACCGTTAGATTTCAAAAATCAAACCATAACCTGCTAATAATCCATAATGAATAAAACGAGATCACAACACAAGGTGAAATACACAACAGTATTGAAATTAACAAATCGACATTTATTCACAATAAACTCGATTTCATATAAAACATAATCCAACCTTTTCATATATAACTTGGGAAAATAATACATGATGTTTTATATACAAACGATCCATAACAACTAGGTTACAAGACAAAATAACCAAAGCCATACTTTACCAGAGATAACTCGTAACTTAGTAGGGCTGTCAAAGTACCGATATATGAACAAAAGACTACAGAGTAGCTATTCAAATACCATAAATATACTATACAAGGGGGGGGGGCGGGGGTGGGCTTGGAGGCCGTGGTGGGGGGAACAACCCATAATACTTAACAGACTGTACAGTAGCTACAATCATAATCCAGTCTAGGTATTGCTACCGGCCTCCTCTGGTAGCTCTGGCTCTGCAGGATCCTTAGCAGGTCCCTGCTGTCTCTGTATCTCGATCATCTGAGCCTTGAGGCTCTTCACTATATTCAGGGTCTCTACTAACTGCCTTTACTGCCGACCGACATAATCTGTCTTCAAGCAGCTTCTGAAATCTCTGTCTGTCTCCTCGGTCGTGCTGCCCGAAACTCGAAGATCTCGACTGCTGGTCTAACCGTAGTCCGAAGTAATATTTCCCTCGAATAGCGTCGGTCACAAGCATCCATAACGATTGTGCCCAATCGTCAACGTATAGTCTGGCCTGCCTCCTCCATCAGAAACGGCTGTACGTCTTGTGGAAGGACTATCACTCTCCTCCAAGTTTTGACTCTCGGGCTCTAAGTTAAGCTCGGTCCATAACCGTGCATCATCTAGCTGAGAGTATATGATCTCATCCTCCTCGTCAACAGTAGAAGACAACTCAATAACTCTCTGGTTGACCCCCTCTAGGGGGGTCGGTGCAATCCTTGGATGGCTCCAACAAGATCATCCCAAGTATCCCCCCTAATACCATGCCTAACTCTCTAGACATCCGGCGTCCTGGAGGCGGCCTCTAACGTATCAGCAAATCCATATAGGTCTGCCTAGCTGTGGTAGGTCCCAACCTCTGGCCTAGCAGTACCAGCTGCCGAACTCTCCCCGACCTCGCATCCAGGACCAGGAGTAGTACGACACAGGCCTCTACGAATCGGTAACCACATCTCAAGGAATCTCAGTACATGAACCATGAGATGTAGTTGCATCTCTCCGTCTAATCCCAGCAGCTCGGGATCCCAGAGACTCCTCAGCATAAGTAGGGATGATGGGTGGGTGGTGGTGTAATAGGTAAGAGGGTATCTGAGGAAGTGGTGATGAGTATGGAGAGAGAGGTGATGGTGGTGGAGTAGGTAAGGCTAATACTCTCTCAGCAACTTCCTCGGAGAGGAAAGGTGTCGGCGCCTGGGTTCGGATGGACATCCTAGCCGTGGCGCGATAAGCAATGTATGGGTCCTGGTCAGCTGAATAAGCAACAGCTGCAGGCTCGGCAGGAGCTAAGTGCTCATCATCATCATCTCCTCTGTCAGCCGGATAGTCGGCTGGATCCTCCTCGTCATCCTCCTCTAGGTCCTCCTCAGGGTCGGACTCCGGTATATATCCTGGTGACTGATGAGTGGGTGAGTCAGCAGCAGGCAGTGGCTGCTCCTCAGCCGGGAATACCTCATCGTCTACCGGTAAGAACTCCGGGTAGACAGGCTCCGGAACAAATGGTATGTAGATAGGTGAAGGTGGTGCCTGCTCTGGCTCCTCAGGGCCAGGCACATAATCTGGTGATGGTGGTCCCTCATAAATATGTACCTCGACTCCTGGTGACCCCATGTATAAATCATCCTCCGATAGAGATGTGTATGTAATAGTAGAGTGCTCGGAATCTGACATGATCGTAACTGAAATCAAAAATTAGCTTATATTAGTATATTAATATAAGACTATCATCCTTATATACGTAGTATATTATTAACACGTATATCAATTATGCATGTACATAGCCTAACCGACTAATGCAATAATTTGTATATGAATACCCCGTAAAAACCCTTTTGTATGTATGCAATGTTTGAAAATGGTTATAGTCCAGCAAAAACATTTTGACCTGGTTCTCTATAACCTTGGCTCTTGATACCAATCTGTAACACCCCCAAAATGGGTCGCAGCGGAATAAGGATCCGGGGCATGTTACTTCAAGATCAACAGCACAAGATATATATAAGAACGACACAAAAGTCGTTTAAACTGATACATTGGATTTAAATAAAAGATATCTTACAAAAGCTTATAGCTTTACTTGTTCTTTGTTTCATATTACAAAAGACAACATATATTTCCCAAAACATGATACACATAAGTCTTTAACTGTACAATCCAAAACATATCCAATGCATCCTTGGCATCTCGTGCCTAATGACCTCCTGAAAACATTGCTTAAAACGTCAACAAAATTGTTGGTGAATTCATAGGTTTATGTATTTAAATTATGCAGGACCGCAAGACTGTTTACAAATATGCCAAACAATCACAAAAACCAGATTATTGTTGCTCTAAGCTCATGACACGGAAGCTCACTAATAGTGCTATTTTAGCAGATATGTGCCAGTACAGATGTGGAACCCGCAAACATCCAAGTCCGACATGTGTCAACGTTCGTCTCCTGTGATAGCTAATCACCAACGGGGAGGGTTAATCCATAGATCTATTTATATCATTCGCGCTACATAATGTTAATTCACAACTTACAGCTATGCAATTAACAGTTCATAATATCGGGCTAAGGGGGGTTATCGTTAATAGGCAACACATAATCAATTATACTTTCACACTTGCGTCCAATTTATAAAACAAATGCATGTCTCACACCAAATAATTAATAAATCAGTATAACTGTAAAATGTGGGGCTATGAACTACCTTGAGTACTGTCTAGCTCATTTTATCTTAGATAAAAGTCTCACAAGACGATAAATGCAACCTATTTAAATTAAGGTCGTATAAGTACTGAGTACTTTTAATTAACATTGAATATAATCTTATAGTTGTTACATCGTACTATCGTTCGGGCTATCATAAATAAAGAGGTCATGACATGACGTACGAGGAGTTTAGGACACTTTAAATCGTAAATTTACAAAAATACATCGATAACGTCATTCCGAAGAGCCTCATTATGAAAACTCCCTAGTTATATAGCACTTGATAACCACTCAATATTCTATATAGCTATTCACCACTAATTATTTTAGTAAATAGTATTTATAAAGTGAAATCGTTTATTTATATACTTTTCGTAAAAATGACCTAACTTGGTCGTTTTAAACCCGTTGCTCGCGTTTCTTACGTCCACGTCTTCGTAGTAAGACGAGCGATCAAAATATTACATTTTAAAGTTTTAAAAATTCTGTGATGAATAGTAAAATTACTGTTCATGACAGCTCATTTGTCGTTTTAGGGTTTTAATTAGCGTAAACTTGTATTCGCGATAACTTATTCGTTTTAACTCCGATTTTAGTGATTCCTCCGAGTACGGTTCAGTTATTAAAAGTTTTATATATCTCACAAAATTTATCCACTGATGAATAGTGATTTTTACTGTTCATAGTTTATAAAATTACTTTTATAAACTTTAATTATCGAAAACGTCGTAGTTTATTCGTTATAGTTCCGTTTTTAACGATTCTTGCGTGTACGATCTCGTAATCAAAAGTTATATCATATTTTAGAGGTTTTAAAAGTAAAAGTTGCTGTAATGAATAGTAACTTTTTATAAAAATAGTTTTATAAAGTTTTTATAGTCGTAAACTCGTTTTTAACGTATCTTTTTCGTTATAGATCGGTTTTTCAAGTTTCTTATCATTATGGAATCGTCACGAGGCGTATTATTTTTATAAAATATCATAACCTACTGTCCAAAATTCGAATTTGGACAGCCCCTATGTATTTCATGTTTGTTTCTTTATAAAACCTTGTTTTATGTACTTATTAAGTTAGTAGTTTATTATAAAAACTCTTATAACCATATTTTTACAGATTGGCCAATTATAATAAAGTCTAATATCTTCCCTAGATTACTATTAATTTTCATTGTAACAAGTTTAATCCTTTTACTTTCATTATTTTCATATGTGAAGTTTAAGAAACATTATAAAACCCTAATTAGCTTTAAACATGTTTATACTTAAACTATAAGTTAACATACTTTTATATTTACTTTTCCATGATATTTATAACATTAGGACATGAGAATAAGTGTATAAATTGATAAACTCAAATAAAAATCCATTTTATACATTTAAAAGTCATTAAGTGTGATTATGGCTATATTTACACATGGTGATACATAAATTATAAGAAAGAAAAGTATAAAGGATTTAAGTAAACCTAGTGGATGATGTATAAGAGATGTTGAAATGAGTTCTAAAACCCGTGTTTAGATTCAGAAATAAAGCTTCCAAGCTTATAACCCAAGATTTAGGTTTTCAAAAACCACTATCTTTTCCTTTATCCTTCCTTATTACTTGAAAATGATGAAACCAATGATTCCCAACACCCTTTAGAATACTTAAGTTATGTTGTGTATAGGGTTCATATCGATACTTACAAAAGCAAGTTATGAATTTTTGTTTGGGAGCTTATATAGGCCGTGAGTTTTGAGGGAAGAAAAAGAGAGAAAGAAATGAGTTTTTGTTTAGTTATAGAAGTGGTAAACCATTTCTCATGCCATGCATGGCTTTTTTATAGTATAAATATCTGTAAACTTAACCCTAGTTACTTTCTAAACCTAGTAAGTTAGCAATGATAGTTTGATAAAAGGTGTAAGATCTTACTTTATGTAATATCTAGTTATTATTGTTAAACAACTTGATAACTCTTGATTTCATCTAAAATTTCGGCATATATGTGTATATATATAATGTTATATTTAATATTTTGAGTATTGGGTATAATCGTGGGTATTTGTTTAGGCGTAGTTAGGTTTTTGAACTTCCGGGTATGCCTAAACGTATTTTATTATGAAACGTAAGAATTTTACGTAGCCAAAAAAAATAAGATGAACTAAAGTTATTTATTATCACTCCATAATAATCATATAACACTTGCTTGTGCAAAAGTTTAATCGTTTATTGCCCGTTTACATTGTATGATCCATTTTCAGTTTACGCGATTTTAAACTTAAAGGTACGGTTTAAGAGTAAACGCGTAAAACCCTAAAAATAAATTATGAATTTCTTAATGTCATACAATGACCTAAAATACGAGGTGTTATAGTATTTATTCTTGTTAAAGCTGTTAGCTTAAGCTTTTTAAACTTTTTCATAGTTTATAAGATTTAAGGCAATTTTCACTAAAAATAAAAAAATCGAATTTCAAGCAATGGAGCATGGTGAATATTGGATGGCCATGGTTTAGAGCCTTATGGGAGGCATTAGGCTGGATAAACACTGATTTAGTGTTTAAATTCTGTTTCAAAAGTTGGGCATTTGTAAGTTTCCAAATTTCCATTTTAAGCTATTCTACTGTTCAATTGCTTATTGTGCTTATTTTCTGCTTATCTTAGCTTATTATTGCTTATTCATGATGTTTAATGCTTAGTTTGCTTCCTTGATCTTTGTAGTTATTCTGTTATAGTACTAGCTTAAAACTGTCATTTGTGCTTTATTTATGTTTTTTTTATTCGATACTGATTGAGGTGCTTATCAGGTGATTGGATATTTTATTATCACATTGCTTAATATTGTTAGTTTGATTTCAGTTTTCAAAACCATAAGCTTAAATCAGGTTTTTATAAGTTAAAAAATGCATTTGGGAAAATTAAGGTGGGTGTTTGGGATAACAGCCAAAGGGGGTCAAAACGGTTTTTTTTAAAACCATTGGGTCACTTGGCCAACTTCTACAAGCATTTGTAAGAGATTTTCAATCTGTTTTTTTAGTTTTAAGGTTTAAATCTTGTTTTTTAAGTGTTGTCTAAAAGCACTTCAAAACTGTTGGTCTAAAACAGTTGTGAAGTGCTTATTTGGTTAAGGCTTTTAAAACATGTCTTAAGTGTTGTTTTAATGTTGTTTTTTAGAATCTAATGCAGTAGTAAAGAGTCCATTTGGTTTAATTTTGTTTTATCAAAAATCTGGCACAATTTTGGTCAAGTGTTTTTCAAATATAAAAACTGTCTTTTTCAATTTCATTTTCAAGTTAGCAAAAATTGTTTTTAGCTTATGGAATTTTGAGCACAAGCTCCTTTCAAGCTAGTCTCAATCTGTTTTTAGTCAGTTTTGTGTTTTGGGCTTATTTGATAAGCTCTTTTGAGGGCTGCATAAGCCCTTTGTCTCTTAGAAGAAATCTAAAAAAATTGTGTACTGTTTGTGAACAGCCACATTCACAAGCCCTTTTCATGGCTTATTTGAGTTTCAAACTCAAATCTTTTTGCTGATTTTAGAAGCTTATTGTTCAAGCTTTCAGGGCATATAAGCCCTTAAGCCATAAGGTTCCATCTAGTGGCTTATTTATAAGCCCAAAGGTGCCCCCTTTTGGCTGTGGGCCTGCAACTTTTAGCCATTTGGCTTATTTGGCTTTTTAGTGCTTTTTAGCTCATTTTCCTGGCTTATTTTTGTTTACATTTGCTTATTAGGTGTAGTCTTGTACCTGTGATTGCTTATTTTGTAGTTTCCTTTGTTTATTTGTGCTTAAAATGCAAAAAAGTTAAGTCTTTTAGACTTAGAGTGAAATAAGCCAAATCTGTCATCTTTATGGCTTATTTCTGGGCTTATTATTGATTTTCAAAAATAATTTCAAGTTTTAAAGTTGCTTATTTTTAGGTGATTTATAAGTTTGTAAAAAAAATTCAAAAAAAAGCAAAAGGGGAACAAGGGAGGTCAAGGGTGAGCAAGGCTCGAACCCCTGACCTCTACCTCATTCAACCCTTTATAACACACACTCTCTACCGCTGTGCTACAATAGCTCATCCGGTAGAGTTTGTGCACACTCTATATTTAAACACTTTTTGAGCCCAAAATCTTATAATAAGCTGTAGCTTATTTTTAGCTTTTTAAATTAGATTTATAAAATAGGTTTTTATTATAAAAAATAGTTAAAAATAGTTTTCTGAGTTTTTATCACATTTTAGACTTTTCTAAAGTAGAAAATCATTTTTTAGAATTTTTAGGAATTAATTTGCTATTTTCTAGGATTTTTAATAGTTTAAATTAGTTTCTAATTCATAAAAAATTATAAAAAAGTCAAAAAAATATAATTTCTTTTTAGTAAACTTTCTTTTATCACATTTGAGGTTTAGAAACTAATTTTGCATTTTTAGGGTTTAATTTTAACTTAGTTAATAATTTAGTGCCTTTTTAGGATTCTCGTATTTGATTTTTGTGCTTAGTTGTTAAATTAGAATTCCTAATTTGTTTTTCCCGTAGTTTTAGTAACCATAATCAATCAAAATCTTTGTCCTATTCAAGCATTGATATCAAACGTCATCCGACCGTCCATTCACGCCTCGTTGGGAAAACGACCCGGGAATTCAGCTTCCCGGTTATACTACAATTGTGAATTTTGATCCTTATTATATATTTATAAGTATTTATTTATTTATATATATATTTATAAAGGGTGGAAATTCTCAGTACCAAAATGGCGTCGTTGCCGGGGAGGCGTGTGTGATTGTCATTTCCGTTTGACAATTCGTGTTTGAAGATCCTTCCGTGAGAAGTTATATTGCTTATTTTCTTATAAAAAATAAAAATACAAAAATATTTTTCATTTCTTTTTAGTATATATATTTAAAACACA
>BQNB010209323.1:0-10345 GCA_026074375.1 Tanacetum coccineum
TACTTCCGGAATACTATACTATATATATTTTGAGAATACTTATTATATATATTATATTTATATAGTAAGAAAACTTCAAAATCAAAATAATATAAGTAGTCTCAAATATCAATAATAAGAATTCCAAGAGGCTTTTTAAAAGGATAATTACTTTTACCCAAAGTAAAATTCCTAAAAACCTTTTCGGGTCGTGTCCCGACGAGTTACGAATTTGAAAATCGAGGTAACGTTTGTTAAACAATGCTTGAATATCACAAATTTGATTAGGTTTTCTATTTCTATAACTAAAATGCTAAAACAAGTAAAGACACACTAAAAACGATAATTAATTAAAGTTAAAACACTAAAAATGATAATGGGATTCAAATCCCGTTATTTAAAAAACTAAATCCTAAAATTTTAACCCTACGAAAACAAATTTAATTTTTAACATTCCTAAATGATAAAAGAAAATTTTTTAAAAAAATAATTATATTTTTTTGACTTTTTTTAAATTTTTTTATGAATTAAAAACAGTTTTAATCTAAATTAAATATTAAAAATATTAAACGAATTTGGAAAACTCTGAAAAGTTTATGGAAAGTGCTTTGGACAGTGCTTAATCTAGGAAAATTAAAATGGTGAAAACAACTTAATGAAATAAGCCAGAAATAAGCTAAAATAAGCTGTTAAGGCTTAATGGGGTAAAAATGTGTTATATATTTGATTGTGTAAACTATGACAGGTGACAAGTCCCAAGGGAAGTGGTTGAGGAGGTGTGTGTTAAATATGCTTGGTATACAAAGGGGAGGTCACAGGTTCGACCCCTGTGACCTCTCTTTTTTACTAAACATTTTTTTTATTTTTCTTTTTAAAAACTTATAAAATAGGCAAAAATGACAAACTTTAAAAAAAGAACTTTTTGTAAAACCTACAAATAAGCTAGAAATAAGCTAATTATGACAGAAAAGACCAAACTAACTATTTAACTTATAAGCAAAACTGTTTTGGAATTTAGAACTTAAAAAGCAAATGAAAAGGAAAAAATAAGCTAACACATATACTAAACTACACCTATTAAGCACTTATGAACAAAATTAAGCAAAGAAAAGGAACTGAAAATAAGCTAAAATGACAGAATTTCTTAAACGGCTATTAACTTAGAATTCTAAACTGAAAAAGCTCATAAGCTTGAATAAGCTCTAACCTAAACTAATTAAGCTAACAGGAACTTAAACCTAACCTATTAAGCAAATCTAAGCACAAATTAAGCAATCCTAACAGCTGAAAAGCTCAAATAAGCTAATAAGCAGTTAGGCCAAAACCTACTAACCAAACAGCCAAAGGGCACTTTCTAGCTTATTTTTAAGCTAGGAAATGGATCCTTATGGCTTAATGACTTATATCACTACAAAGCTTATCCTATAAGCTTCAAGAATCAGCAAAGAAAAAGTATTTTGAAAAACATATAAGCCATGGAAAAGGCTTATGAAAAAATACGCCGTATCAAGAAGTCTGACAATAATGTTTTTAAAGTGCAGGAAAATAAAATGGATAACGTCCAGGTCGGGGTCAATACGCCGTATCCATAGAGTTTGGATACTCCGTATCGACTAATTGGGAAGACAGACTCGATAACAAATTGAAAATACATTCTGGGTTATCTCCTAACAAGCACTTTTGTTTAAAGAAAATTCTTTAAGTTAGACTTTCCCTAGTTTTATCCCATCCTTATAAAACAGCTTAGGGTCGAACGGGATGTCAAATGGCACATATAAATTTTTAATAAGATTTATTAGCATCCCTTCGTTATGATAATTCCAAGTCACGATATTAACACATAATTGCTTGATAAAAGTTTCAATTTTGAAAATTTTACTTGATGTATCATGACTTGTTTCCAATAGCTTATTTGACCATTTTGTATAGGCACCAATATCGGTATTTATTACATTAGGTAACGGTTCAATAGATAAATCCTTTAAAGATTGTTGATATCGATTTTATCATCACCATTGCCCATATCCAATTTTAAATCATCGATGTTAAATATCTTATAAGAAAATAAATCATTATCGAATATAACAGTGTAATTCTCATCATCAGAATCGGACAATGATATTTCACATTTTAATTAACTTTATCGGACTTATCGTGGGTTCACATAAGAGCTCTAGTTCAGATGTCAACGCGTCATTATAGACTATAGCTGGGAATTCCATTTCAACAGATCTTAGAAAGTTAACGTCTTCATCATACCCGATCTTTCCATACGTAGCAGTTTCCCAGTTATACACCTTACCTTTTCTAAGAGCTTTCTCACTTTCAATCCAAATATATTCCTCCATAGTAATGTCGGGGTCATCTATTTCCTGTAATAAATTTGCTACGAAAGAAAAAGATTAAATAGACTAATACACTGTATTCAGTAAACTGAATACGTCGTATTGATGTTAAAGTCGAATACGCTGTATTGGTTTAGAAAAGAATTATATGTCGTATCCAAAAAGATGAATGTGCCGTATTGAGTTTTTGACTCAGAAAATTACAGCAGACTTTAATAATGCAGAAAAACAAATAGAACACACAAACACATAATATGCAAAAATATACAATGCAAAAAAAACAAACAAACAAAAACAACTAAACTAAAAACACAAGGTCTAAACTAAAATACTAATAAACAAGAATTAAACAACTTTACTCCCTGGCAGCGGTGCCAAAAATTTAATGTGTCGTTGTGTTTAGGTAATATTTATTATCAAGTTATACATTTATATTTTTCCGACTATACCTAAAAACAACACTAATGGGTAGTGTACCCAGTCAGTTGTAGTTTCATTGGTAAGTAAGGTGTCGATCACTAAGAGCGAGAGTGTTAAAACTTAAGTCTACAAGTATTTTAGTTATCTATGTTAGTCCTAATTTATTCTATTCTATGTTATTCTAAGTTATTCTATATTAAACCAAAACTAACGCAAGGGGAATTTTCAGCCTGAGAGACTGACACGGTTTTAGGTTTCCTAGACTAAATTGATGAAAATTAACACACGCAAGTTGATAATCAAAAGATAAAGAAGCGGTCGAGCCTAATGTAAGAAAAACGTACTAGCCATGTTCAATTTAATAAAATGCAGGTTTTAGTTTATAAGTGCAATGATTATCTTATCTTGTTGTTGATATATCATTCCTAGATTTAGGCGGTACTTCTTCCTAAAACCTAGACTTTGCAATTCTGTCACAATTAACCAAATCCGCATAAAGAATCATGGTTGATTATAATCTATCTTAGAAGACAATAATGGTGATCTTATTGAATCCTAGCTCATTGAGACTTCACTAACTTATTGCTTAACAACTCTTTATATACTAGTAGTCCATTGTCTAGATCTTTACCCAAGAAATCAGAACGTTAATTGTTGATCCCAGGTCACCTGCTAGTCCAACTTGTTCACTAAACCAAAGGCAAAGACAGGTCAATATTTGTTATCCTATTACTCTAGATATATAAATTGCAATATGGAGAGCTATCCTGACATCTAATTCACTTGGTCCGTTTTATAGATCCAGTTGAATGATAGGTCACATACTTAAGCACATAAACGAGTATAAATTGATAAACATAAAGCAACACACAACTTATAAGATGCAATCAAGATAAACATAAACCAAACATTAAAGTATCATAAACATGACTAATACCTAAAGGTATTAGCCAATAACCATTGTAATGAATACAAATGTCATAGACGAACGATTAAGGTAAACTAAGCAAGTTAATGAATGATACCAAAAACCAAATGCGTATTTAGAGTATAAGAATTTATAAGGGTTTTCCCAAGGATTAGATAGCGTTGCTGGACCTTCTTGGCTTCTTAGATCTTCTAAAAATCAAACTTGGTGGTTAAAAGCATACCTAAAACTGAGTTTAGGGTTTTTTATTTATAGAGTCTGGAAAAAGGTCGATACACCATATTGACCGATGTGGGATACGACATATTGGGGTATTTAGCATAGGCTTCACGATTATTATATTCTAGAATATTCATCAACCGCCTCTTAATACGGCATATGAAAGCTTCTGGATACGGCGTATTGAGTCTTCTCATCATGTATGTCTTGGTGAAGTTAAGGCACGGATATGCCGTATCTTCTTGATGGATACGGCGTATTAGGTAAAACCAGCTTGTTCTTCTTTGTTGAACAAAGTATTATATATGGCGTATTGTTGATGTGGATACAACGTATTTTTCAAAGTCAGACAATGGTCTTTAAGTTCGTCTAAGTCTTGGATACGGCGTATACTTCTAGAATGATACACCGTATAGGTTGTCAGAATCAGTAGACTTTCTTGAACTCTTCGTTTATGCTCTAAAATGCGTGTCTTTTCACTAAGTTTCACCATATGCTCGATATTTACTACAAATAATAAATATAATCAATTAAGAAATAATTCTTACATAAAAGAATGTAAAATGAGCAATAAAGACAGAATAAATGATGCTGTAAAATAGACGTTATTTGATGTCATCAACTTCCTTTTTGGGGTATGACCTTTCCTACTTATCATGAGGATAGGGGCTTCGACAGGCGTTGTATCTTTGTCTCCTTTCTTCCATTCACCCAGTTGAGTGTCCAAGACTTTCGCCTTTCCCGTTTTTATTCCTTTTACCAGGTGAGCTAGTTTCTTGATCTTACGGCTTCTTTGATCTGGTGCCTTGGTTCCCGGCATTGACTGGTGTCATGCCCATGGTCTTCGTGAAAATAGCAATACTTAGACATGTCGCGTGACCATCTACTTCCGGGTAAGCGAGGGGGTTGTTCGAAGGTTTTTGCGACCTTCCCTGTTGCCAAAATCTCCCTTGGACTATTGGAAAAGTTGGAGAGTAGCCCATGGTTAGACCCATGGTACGGAGAGAAACTGTCTCTGTTCTTTTTTATTTTATTGTTGTCACAGGAAGATTTTTTCTTAAACCCGTCGAAGCTTTCTCGGTGATCATTAGGAGTTCCATTGGTGGCTACCTCTCTTGCTTTAATCCCAATGTAAGTTTTCTCCATCAGACCCTTATAGGTAGTTGGGAGGTATGTGTAAAGGAAATCTACGAGGCTTCTTGTTCTCAGCCCATACACAAATCCAGAAATACGCTGCTCTTCATGTAAACCTAGTAACAAAAGCTCTAGGTGCTTTCACCCTCCCTCTGTTTAATGTTATGCACTGTGAGTTGTGTCTTCGTAAACTTCTTTTGTTGGCTAAAATGTGACCGGAACTTTGCCTTCAAATCTTTGTAGTTGATGATGCTACCTGCTTTCTTACTATTCCACCATATTCGGGCAGAGTCTTGGAGGGTATATGTGAACATATGACAGGCTATGAGCATTGCCTATTTCTGCATACGAATAGCACCTTCAAAGAGGTGCAGGTAGTTGTCGGGGTCTCCTTTTCCATCATTGGAGTCCACATGAGAAGGCATCTTTAGTCCATCTAGCAGAGGATAATCCTCAATCCAACGGACGAATAGGTCACGCAACCAGTATATTCTGTGAAAAGGCCCGTAAGGCCAAGGTTCGGGTAGACAAGAGCATTTGTTAGGGGGTACACAGGTTGTGTGTTGACGGGATAGTTATTAAAGGGAGTGGCCGAAGGATACATAAAACCATTATGTGCAAGGATATTACTGCTCGTAGTAGTCTGCAAAGCACATCCCCCATAGGGGTAATAGACAGAGGTTCCCCCAAAAGAGGGGCTACCTCCATGAGCATGAGAAGGGTAATTTAAATGCTGCCCAAGGTAACTCCCATATATGGTTATGAGTAAGGGTTGACATGAGTATGCATAGGCCCATTGGATGGTTGTAAATTATTAGGTATGAAAGGTTGAGCATTATGTGAGAGATGCGTACCGTTAGGAGGGAGATTCCCTCCTGTGTTAATCGAAGGCTGGCGGCCTTCGTGTGCGAAGGTCAGAGATGATTGCAGAGGCTGGCCATTTTTGCTTCTTCCTAAGTGAGTTGCTAAGAGTGGAGGGAGGTTCGCCCCCTGACTTATGTTGTCATCTGCTGTGTATTCTGAAGGCCTTCTACCTTCGGAATTCCTCTCTACCCTTCTCCCATCTCTGTTTGGGGCATCTTCGGATTCTACTGCATTTTCTCTTTATCTTCGAGCTCTCGGAGACCTTGTACGGAGAAATGGAGTAGTATCTCTAATGCGTACAAGTCTTGGTTCCACTTCCCTCTCTTCATTATTCTCCTCACTGAAGTATTCCAATTTAGTGCGGAGGTCTTTGTTACGTATCTACAACCGTCGTTCCCTTAAGAGGGATTCAAGGACCTCATAATTAGCCTCAACGAAAGCAGGGCTAATCATGGGGTCCGGATTAGCTGAGGTGGAAGCACAATGGGTAAGTGGCATGTTTTCAGGGGTTGTGGCGATAAATGTGGAGATAGTTATGGTTGGTAATTCATTTGCATTAGGACCGAGTATAGGGGTTAATGTCAAAAAACCTGGTGGTGGTGTCATTTCTCTCCCGCTTGTCATGCCAGAAAAGTTGGTTAAGTGGTTTGATGGTTATTGACTTGGTTTAAACGAGACTAATTGTTGCAGGTCCCATAGATGGCACCACTGATCGTGCAAATATGAACACAATCATGCTTCGATGGGGATTGAAGAGTTCTGGGGTAAATGCTAGATTGACAAGTCTCGAATAACCTATGACAACACAAATTGAAACACTACTTTAAGTGAAGCGCAGGGGGTGTCCTTATGAATCACCTCCGGCGTGAGAGTAAGTATGTGCTTTTGGGAGTAATAAATATGTATGTAGTAAGTAAGTGTGTGTTGAGAGCATAAAACATACATAGGGACCTTTCCATCTATTTATAAGTGATGAAATAGGCTGGAACAAGGCTCTGCACATAAACTGATGATCGTGGGGGTGTCCCATGATTTAAGATGTGATTTCAGGGATAATGTACCACGATCTCTACCTTGGCAGGAAAGCTTTGGTAGAGAGGGAGAACGTGAGTTTAGACTTGACCAAGTCTGACCTCTGCCCTAGTTTCGTTGAAGACCTCACCGCGAAGGGTATGGGTCTTCGCGTGGCGAATTCTCATACTGGTAATCATCACGAAGATGATTTTACGCCACTAGAAACTATTTGAAGGTTCCTAGCTATATTTGGGAGTAGATCCCTTTCGAGCTCAAAGGGGAGGCCTTCGAGCCGGAGGGGAGGGTACGTCATCACGTACTTTACGTAATGTTTTACAAGTTACATGTTTGTCTTCACCAAAACACAAAGAGAATGTATAGATTATATATCGTAACATTTGCACTAACAATCTCTCCTTTTTTTATAATGACAAAATAAGTAAAATGTAATTCATAGTAAAATGTAAAAGTTACTCGTTTACAATTCTTCTCCCCCTTTTGTCGAAACAAAAATGTGTGTGCTCTGAGTTCTCTACTTCTATCATTGCTTCACTAAGGTGAGCTTGCATCATCCTAATGAAGTGTTCTATCATCACGGTTTAGACAACTCCACGCTATGTACCCAAATACCTCCGAGCTCCCCTAGCTCATTGCATCCATATGATTATTACATCCCTTGTATATTGACTTTAGTAGATCCATGGATCAAATTAGTTACAAAATCTTAACCTACATCAAGCGTTAGTTTCGTGCAACAAAATATATAAAAGTATAGCAAGATGTTTGACGTTTGAAAATGCTCCTCTTCGGTGTATGCTCCCCCTTGTTTAGGGCACAAATGAATTGAGCTAGGGAAGTGTGCTACAAAATAAAGTTAGTAGACAAGTCTGCATATATATATATATATATATATATATATATATATATATATATTTATATATATTTTTATAGTATATATATATATATGAGTAAGGATCAAGTGGAGAAAGTAAATTAAAATAAACAGTCGTGAGAAAGTGACTAAAACCACAAACATTGGAGATGCAACACCCGAATAAGATGCATTTTATTCATTTGCTGCATCATTTTGGAGGTTTCCAACGTTAATTGATGTGTAGATGGTTTGCAAATTGATTTTTTTCATTTGTGTGCGCGCTGGCAATGACAGTGGAACAAAAACACAGAGAAAAAAATAAAATGCTCCCCCCCCCCCCCCCCTCCCCCACACACACACACTTCGTGACTGGATTTCTATATGTTTAGTTCTCTGTTGCACGAGGTTTTTGCTTAAGTCGATAGCGCCTTTATTATCGCACATAATCGGAACGTCATCGAGGCGTATGCCGTAGTCGATGAGAGCTTGTTTCATCCATAGTGCTTGTTGACATGCCGTTTCGGCGGAGACGTATTCGGCTTCGGTCGTGGAGATAGCAAGGGCCGTTTGTTTCTTAGCGAACCAAGATGTTAAACAACATCCTATGAACGTACAAACGCCACTAGTGCTTTTGCGATCAATGTAATCGCCCACGTGATCGGAGTCGACATAAATTATAGTTTCTATTCCGGTTCCTTTTGGGTACCATAATCTTAAGTGACTAGTTATTCTAATATACCTAAATATATGCTAAACGGCTTCTAAATGGGTAGTCTTAGGATTCTTTTGGAAATGAGCACATAAGCAAACACTAAACATAATATCGGGCCTACTTGTAGTTAAATAAAGTAAACTACCAATCATACCTTGATATTTAGAGCTATCCACGGAGTCGGTTTCATCGTCTTTAGTGTTATCCCACTAATTTAATCCATTACACAACAATAACCTTTACCAATATGCTAGAAAATAAGATGAAAACTTAAAGAGAGAAAGTAGAGAGAGAAACAAGAGAGGAATATTAGATTAGAGAATTGGTGGATTACAAGTGAAAATGAAAATGTAACCAACACCCTTCACCAAGTGTGGTGAAGGGATATTTATACACATGCCTTGCTAGGTGGCGTATGGGCTTGTAATCTTGGGTCGGGCTTGGCATAACTTGGGCTTTGAGCCGGTACTCTATAGTATGACTACTTTAATTAAAGTTTGAATATTGGTCTACATGCAATCATAGTTTTAATATCATATTTTCTAGCAATGTTAATAATAATACATTTCGTATCGCTTAAGGACCAAGACATGACAATGTTTAGGGACTAAGACCCGATCAACACCTTTCAGTATAACACCAACTTTAATAAACGAGAATGAAATTCGTTTATTGATTGACACACCGTTATTATGAGAATGACTTCTTCCAAGATGTCATTTGGATAAGGAGTATTAATGTATTTTGAACGACATGTTCCTTATGATATCATTATCTACCAAAGATGATGATTTGAATTTGGATAGGCTTTCGTCAAGGGTGTTATTTAAAGAATACTAAATCCTCAAGGTTTATTTGTTAAGCATTATGTATGCTTTTCATGTTTGGGGTGTTTAAGAAAAAACATTATCGTAAGGCTTTAGGTCGAACTAAATGTTGAAGATAAGGATGATTTGTTGTGAAGACATACTCTTAGTATTTTCTTATAAGAAATTTTTTTATGACATTTAAAAGTAGACGAATGTCATTTAATATATTGGCGAGATATGCCAAAATATATACTCTAAAAAAGTTTTAAAAAGAAATACGATGAAGATGAAAAGGATATGCTCTTGGAGGTAAATGAAAATGATTCTATAAAGTGTAAAAGTAGGGAAGGATGAGCGAGAATAGAGAGGGAAGGTGTTGACTAAAGGTTGACAAAGACGGTTTAGATTAGTATATCATTTGCATTGATGATGACAAGCATGGTATGTTAAAATGATGTGCATGTGATCTTATAGAGACAAAGGTGAATGATTGTGAATCCATATATTTGTTTGGTCTTTTGTTAGTTGTCAATGTTGACGAACCAAGGTGGATATTTGAAATTAGGTGGTAGTTCTTTCATGATGGTGACATATGGGTTGTTAGTTCTTCAATGGTGAAAAAAAATGAAAGACACAACAATATGGTGACTCGATAACACTTAAAAGCTTAAATATCTTTTTACAGTCCTTGGAGATCGGTTGTTGACCTTCATAATTGTTTCCTCAAACATAACATTGACCCGAATTCTATATTCATAAGGAAAGTTGACAACTACACTTCTTTCAAGTTCTGGAACGACGTTTGGTGCGGTACGTCTACATTTAAACTACTGTTTCCTAGATTATACTCATTAGAAAACTTCAAGAATTGTTTCATTAGTGACCGTTGCTAGCTTTGAATGTGTTAGGTCACATTAATCTTGAATCAATCATATCGAACATGTATGCTTAGAGAGAATTGTAGAGAAGGCAAGTATTTGAAATTCAAATGATATAAAAGGGAGGGAAAATGGAAGAGTTTGTTACAAGTGCATCACCCTCTAATGA
>BQNB010209324.1:0-10345 GCA_026074375.1 Tanacetum coccineum
TTGACCATTTTTAATATTGTCATTTACTTGTCTTTTAAATAATGTCATTGTAATTTTTTTAGTTAATGAAATTTTAAGTGTTTTCTTTAAATATTGCCATTTACTTTAATTGTCATTTAAATACTGTTTTTAAGTTCTTATATAAGCTTTTGAATCATTAAAAGCTTATATAAAAACTTGTTTACAATTCTGTCTTAAAAATCAAAAATCACAAAAATCTGTCAAATTCAATGGAGCAAGGTAAATCATGGATGGCCTTGGGTTAGTGCTTCTTGGGAAGCTATAGGAAAGGTGTATAAGCTGTTTTGAGAGCTTATTCTCTTGCCAAAAGCTTTGGACACTTGTGAGTCCCATTTTCTTATTTTTCATTTTTTTTGCTTATATATTGTTCATCTGCTTATCTCTGCTTATTTCATGCTTATTTGTGCTTATTTATGTTATTTTATGCTTACTTGTCTTTGTTTAATGCTTACATGTCCTTTGTTTAAGTTTTTCTTTAAAACTGTCTTTTTTAGCTTGACTGCTTATCGCTTATTTGCTTTTTAGTGCTTATCTTTGTTTGGAATCTGCTTATGTTTGCTTAACTTTGCTTTGTTACAATCTGTTTTCTATAAACTTTGCTTAAATCACCAAAAATCAATGTTGAAAAAGGTTTTTGATACGTGTTTGGGATAAGAGTCTAAAGTGGGTCAAATTGGTTAAAAACTTGTTTGGGTCACTTTGCCAACTTTGGCAAGCTTTTTTTAGTCACTTTAATCTGTTTTTGAAGTTTTTTTTAAATCTTAAAGCTTGTTTTTAAGTTTTGTCTATTAGGTGTTTAAGACTATTGGTTCAAAAACAGTTTCAAATTGCTTATTTGATTAAGACTTTCTTAACAGCTTTTAAGGGTTGGTTTATTGTTCTTTCAAGTGTCAAAATGCAGCAGTGAAGAGTCTTTTTAGTTTACTTTTGTTTTGACCAAATCTGTCATAATTTGGTCAAGTCCCTTTTAATTTAAAAACAGCCATTTTCACTTACAAACTTAGACAAGTTAAAGTAGTTTTTAGGTCTTGTAATTTCTTGCATAAATAGTGGGTAGTGCTAATTTTATCTGTTTCAGCTTATTGTGTAGTGTTAACTTAATTTACTAGCTTATTTTTAGGCCTGCATATAGCTATTTGTCTTTTTCAAGAAAACCAAAAAATAGCACAATGTCTGAATCAGCCTATTCTTAAGCCTTTTTATTAGCTTATATGAGTTTCAAACTCATTTCTTTTTTCTGATTTTAGGAGCTTGTTGGATAAGCTTTAAGGGCATATAGGCCATATAGCCATAAGGATCCAATAAGCTGCTTTAAATTAAGCCCAAAAGTGCCTCTAGAGGCTGTTTGTTAACAGTTTTAAGCCAATTTTGCTTATTTGAATTATGAGGTTATAGCTTATTAGGATTGCTTAAATTTTGTTTAGACCTGCTTATTAGGTTAGCTTTAGAGTACTTATAGCTTATTTAACCATAGGTTGAGCTTTTTGAAGCTTATTTGCTTGTTTGGTTTTAGTGCAAAAAGTCCTTAAGTCTTCTTTATTTGTCTTGTTGCTTTCCATGTCTTTTAGCTTATCTAGTTAGCTTAATTTTAGTCATTAGTGCTTATTAGGGTTAGGACTTTAGATGTTTAGCTTATTTTTTTCTTTAGTTGCTTATTTGTGCTTAAATTAGTAAAACAGTTAAGTTTTTTTACTTAGTTAAGAAAAAGTAATTTCTGTCAACTTTCTTGGCTTAATTCCTAGCTTATTTTTTAGTTTTACAAAAAGTCACTTTTTTAAAGTTTGTTATTTATGCTAGTTTTATAAGTTTTAAAAAGAAAGTTCAAAAAATGTGTTTTAAAAAAGAGAGGTCACAGGGGTCGAACATGTGACCTCCGCTTTGCATACTCAAGGCATTTAACACATACTATGCTAACCATCGGTACCAGTAGGACCATCTGGTCACTACTCACCCAACTTAATTTATATACCCTTTTTGTGAATTAGGAATCTAAACCAAAAAATCATTAACTCATTCAAAAAACGCGATCACGAACGTAACCGATTCTCAATTCACGCCTCGACGGGAAACGACCCCGGAGATTTTAGATTTAACTTTGGTCAAAAGTAATTTCTTTTAAAATCTTTTGGAATTCTTATCATTGATATTTTTAACTCTTATTATATTTATATATTTATTATATACAAAGGGTTTAAATTTATCAATCCCACACCCTTGCCATGAACTCATTTTTAGTGCAGGATAACCCTAGTACAACCCTCCGAGCCTATCATTTTTCACGGTTCTCATAATTTTTTGATCAATCCGGACTATTAATGAAGAGCATTGTCACCCTTGAACCAATTGTTACACCCAAATCGCCTTAGCCTACCTTGTATGTACTCACCTTTAGTACATTATTGTTTTAACCCAAGTTAACTATTTGAGTACACGGTTGCTAAGTCCTTATCCTTGTAAATACAATTTTGGGATGATTGAGTTTCATGGTAGTATTCAACTTATGAAGAATTAGGGAAGAAGTAATTTATTATCCCCAATAGAGCTCAATAAGCTCCATGTTGTGTTGACCCACCTCAAATCGGGTCATTAGTTAGATTGTAATTATCGAGTATGTAAAAGTTCAAGTGTAGGGGTGTATCTAGAACCCATGATGTATTATATGTTTAAGCGATGGCACGACAAAAGTGTACAAAAAAATATATATAAAAAGCGAAAAAAATGTACGGGCTGCCATTTGTGCTATGTTTATGTTATATCATAGATCAAGGAAAGTTAAGAAAAGAAATTGATGTAGAGTTTGTATATCTTGTCCAAGTCTTTGGTTTAGCAACCGAAATCAGCTTGAATTCTTATAAATAATCAGCTAACCCTTTCACCCTAAATTCACCTAAAAGCCACCCCAAATGTATCTCATCCTTTTCTGTTTCCATTTATGTTATCATACACCTACACCCTATAACCCTTAAAAGCCCTCTTTGATAGTAATGACTAGTACTTACGCCTAGCCGTAGTTTCCATTAATGTTATTTTACACCTACACCCCACAACCCTTAAAAGCCCTCTTTGATAGTAATGACTAGTACTTGCGCCTAGCGGTGGAGGTTTGATCCTTTACCAAGCCTATGGTAATTTATATGCTATGACAGGTAATGAGTGTTAATTTTTTGTTTCCCATAGTTGTTATAATTTATTATATACCCGAGAGAAAAAGAGAATCCAAACACTTATGTGAGGTGCTAGTATATGCTTTCCGTACTTTTAATTACGAGGTCTAGAAGGTTGTGTTGTAAACTGTTTTTAAAGAGTAGGTTAAATGCCCTCAATATTGCTATTGTCTAGGTAGAAAATCCCATTTGCTTGAGGACAAGCAAATCCCAAGTGTAGGGGTATTTGATGAGGTGTCATTTTATACACTATTTCGGGGTTATTTAACCCCCTAAATCATGCAAATATGCCCAGATTATGTGCTTAATCATTTGTTTTTAGGTTTTTAGAACTTGGATGACATTTGGAGGAAATACACGTGACTTAGGCTCATTTGGAGAAGAAACGGACAAGACTACGACTCTACACCAAGTATCTTGAAGAACCACGCATACAGAGCGTGGAGACGGCGTCGCAAGTATAAAGCGACGACGTCGTGATTTTCAAAGTAACGACGTCAAGGATTTTGTGACGGCGTCAGAACGTAGCCGCCTTAAAGTAGATCTAGAATCATCGACGTGGAGACGGCGTCATGGCTTTAAAGCGACGTCGTCGCTTCGTTTTTCCTATAAATACAAAACCGATTTTAGGGTTTTTAGTGGGTAACTTTGTATAACTTTTGGGAGACGAACCCTAATCATTCTAGCAGCTTTTAGGTAATCTTTAGGGCCTCAAAACCCTATTGTAACTGACCTTAATCCATGTTTTAATCAAGTAAGATTGTTTATCTTTAATCATTCAATATGTTTATGTGTTGTTTGATTGATTTATGTTCTTGCTTTCTTTATAACATGCTAGGCTAAACCCTCCTTTGTATTTACTTATGATTGTATGAAACTTAGATTGTAGATCCTTTTAATGTTGCTTCTTGTGATGGATGTGCGCGTTGGGCTTTAGAAAACTAGCCATAAGATATTAAATTGGCATAGACGTCTAAGGAAACGCGAGTGTGTAGAAAGGATACCATCGGTAACAGTCTTCATACTACCTTACCCCTAATATGGTTGATCCCTCTTAAGATATTTCAATTGAATTTAATATACTCTTAGGGGCCTTGTAATAGTCTTCATACTACCTTACTTGTGCGTTGCCTTAACAGAATATTAAATAGACGGCGGGTTCGTGTAATTCGTTCATGACTTAGGAAATACTTACACAGATCATCACAAGTGTGACAAAGCAACACAAAGCAACAAGATTAGGAGAAGAAAACTAAGTAGTAGTGCATTATTAAGTAAATACATTCTGTTTTATCATAAATTTACCACCAGTAGTTAGATAATCTTTTAGGTTTGATTGAGTTTAAACAAACCAAACCTCACAAACCCTGAATTTTTACTAAGCACTGCTTACAATAAAAAAAAAAAAACAAAAGAATCTTCTCTCAACCCCGTAGACCTCTGTTAGATCTTGATCGAGCCTTCCCAACCTATTCCCCTAGAGAACGATAACAACCCCGAGTCTTGCCTATACTACACTACACCGGATTAGGTCCACTGCTAGAGAGTTGTAAAACTTCTTGTTGAAGTCTAACGACAACTCACATCAGGTACTTCTATAGAACATTGGGGACAATGTTCAACTTAAGTGTTGGGGGGAAATAAGCCTTAGAAACTATTCCTTCAATTGTCATTTGCTTTGTCCTTTAAAAATGTTTGGGTAATATATCAAAACATAGCATAAAAGGTAATTTTAACCAAAATTTAAAAAAAAAATTATGACACACACCGACGAAAACCAAGTATTAATAGTGTCTCATGGATAGGAATTTATATGACTAGCACAAAAAACCCTCATATTTTTACCCCAAAAACGTCAGGTTCGCCTTTAGATCTATAGGAATTCGGGTATCCATTTTCGATATCCAAGATAATTTATACCTTTAGCTTGTTTAAGTTAAGGTTTGAATGCAGTCGTATGTGTTTATTCCGTTTTACGGTGTGTAACTTATGGTATTTGTTGCCTTTTCCTGAACATGGTATCGGTATAGAAATTAATGAGTGTACCGCAGTGTATATGAATTCTATGGAACATGTTTTTGTGATACCATCCCGAGACGCAAAGTGAGTAGTAGGATTGCTAGAAAAGAGGCACAAGGATTAAACCCAATTGTTTTTAAACTTGTAATGTTATATGATGGTCACCTTCGACTATATAACTAATCCCACACCGTTGCCATGCACGTCATTTTTAGTGCAGGATACCCCTAGTACCCACCCTCCTAACCTAACCTTTATTCACGATTATCGTAATTTTTTTTTGGGGTAAGCCGAACCTATTAAATAGAAGAGCATTGTTAACTCCTTTAGAATGCAGACCGGAATTGTTACACCCAAATCGCCTTAGTCCTATACCTTGCATGATACTCCGCTTATCAGTTACATTTATAGTTTAACCTAATAACCCAAGTTTAATTATTGAGTACGGACGGTTGCTAAGTCCCTATCCTAGTAAATACGAGATTTTTGAGTGGGACGATTGAGACATTGGTAGTAATTTATTTTGTTTGCGGAAGAATGGGGAAGAAAAGTTAAGTCAATACCCTCATAAGTTTGTCAGATGTTCTCCATGATATGTTGATCCACGTTAATTCGGGTCATTAGTTAGATTGTAATTATGAGTTCTAAAACTCAAGTGTATGGGTGCATTTATAAGCCCCAAGTGATGTATTATGTTCAAAAAAAAACAAAAAAAAGAGAAAAATAGAAAAGAAAAAGAAAAGAGATTGATGTAGTGTTTTGTAGAGTTTGTATACCTTGTTCGAGTCTTTGGCTTAGCAAACTATATTTAACTACTTTTTATAATAAAAATCTATTTTCTAAAATTAATTTTAAAAGCTAAAAATCAAAATAAAAATCTAAAAGTGGTAAAAATGAATTTAATGCTTGTAAACCTAAAAATATTTATTCTAAAACCAAAAACTATTTTTTTGTAATTTTCTAAAAACTTTTTCTATTTTTAATGACTTTTTAAATTTTTAACCTACGAAAAATGATTAAAAATAACAAATAAGTATGAAAAATTCTATAAAAAAAAAAAGAAAAGTCCTAAATGATGTAAAGAATGCAAGAAAAATAAACTGGTGATACCAGCTTATCAAATAAGCCCGTAAAAGCTCAAAATAAGCCACGAAGTGGCTTGAAGAAAATGGGCTCAAAAAGGTGGTAACTAATTAATTTTGAAAAACTCTTACCGAACATCTATTGTAGCAAAGTGTTAGAGTGTAGGTGTGTGGGACATTGGTTAAGAGGGTAAGAGGTCCGTAGGTCTCCGAGACTGGCTCACTTGCGACTGTCCCCTTCCCAAACGTTTTTTATTTCCAGTTTTTAAACTTTCTAGATAAGGAGTTTTTAAACAACATTAAAAAAACAAAATTTTTACTTTTTTAGAAATAATCCCTGAAAAAAGCTATTAAAAAGTGGACAGATTGCTTATCTTAACTAATTCTCACTTAAATGACTAACTGTTTTGATATTTGAGCGCAAATGAGCTAACCAAAAAGAGAAATAAGCTAACATGAACTTAAACTAACTTAATAAGCAATTCTAAGCCTAACTTAAGCAGAAACAATAAGACAATAAGCAAAAATAAGCAAAAGAGCAAAATAGCTAAAAACAGGCATACCAAACAACAGCACAAAAGCAATTTTTGAGCTTAAAATAAGCTTAAAAAATGGATCCTTAATGGCTAAACCAACTTGGTAAAGCCCTTACAGCTTATCCAAAAAGCTACTTAAATCCTCAATCAGAAAATAGTTTGAAAAACTTATAAGCCAAGAAAAAGCTTGATCAAAAAGCTATTTCACACAGATACAACACTTAGAAAAATTTTCAATCTTTGCAAACTACCAACTTTGAGCTAAAAATAAGCACACAAACAGATCCTTATGAACTTTTAACCAACAAACAGATTGAGATTTAACCTCAAAGAACAAGTATCAGCAATAGAAAAACATTTTGATATCAAGATAAGCACAGTGATCTATCAAAAATTACTTTTTTTCACATGGACTTTGCAAAATTTTTAACATAAATGAATAAAATCACAAGTCAACAATGCATGCCTAAAGATTTATTTTTTTTTTTTTTGATTACAAAAAAAAACTTTTTTGTTTTACCACTTGCATAAACACATAAATATAAAACTTTTTCATAAGATTAAAATGCATGATCAAATAAGCAGATAAAATAAGCTTTAAACTCACAGTTTCAGACAAACAACAACTTTCTAAAACCTTAAATTTTGAGTTTTTAAAACACTTAAAATCTTAAACAAAAACAAAATTTTAAATCTAGTCTTTACCTATTCAAATTTGACTCAAAATCACAACACGAGAGGTTTTGACCCTTTATAAAACCCATTTTCATAGTTAAACCAAACCCCCTTTTAAGTAAGAAAACAATATTTTTAACTTGTAAACCTAATTTTTAACACACAAACCCTTAATACCAAATCTTAATTAGCTTATTATGAACACAATGGGCAAGTTTTAACAGCTAAAAAGCACTTAAATAAGCTAGAACCAATTATGCAATAAGTAAGCTAAAATGACAGGTTTTCAAGAAAATTTGCACAAACCACTTTTAAACTAAAGATTAAGCAAGATAAGCAATCAACATCATCAGCAAACATAAATAAGCAAATAAAAGCAAGCAATAAACAATAAGTAGTAAAACAGTAAATAAGCTAGAAAATGAAAATGAAAACTTACAAGCACCCTTGCTCAAAACAGGGCAAACAATTAGGTCTACAAGCTCTAGCTTGTCAAAAAGACAAGCTAGTGAGGTCTATAAGCTCTTCCATTTGTAAAGCTTATCATCCAAAAAAAGCTGGTGATATAAAATGAGTGGGGACTTTTATAGGTTTTATTGTAAAATTATTTCTTAAAGTGTTAAGTATTTAAATTAAACAGTTGGCTTAAATGTTTAACGTAGGAGCTTAAAAATCAGCTAAGGAAAAACATATATAAAGCTAAAACTCTTAAATTTTTCATTAACTCATAAAAAGAATACATATTAAAATATTACCACTAATTAGACTGAAAAACATTAACTAGGTTAAAAAACTTCACGCCTCATATAGGCTTACAAGGAATCTATAAATACTAGAGCTAAAAAGATTCTAGGTTGTGTGTTTCTTTGCTAAGAGGGTTGAGGCTATTTTTGTTGTGTGAGGGAAATCCATAGCCAATCCTGTCCATCAATTTTGTGTGCTCACCAAGCTAAACGATCTCAACCATCAATTCTTTGTCATTATTCATGGACCAATGGATGTTCATGGGATTGCCAACGTGTAATCCCAGCTGGTGTGGGTAGACAAGGGTGTGAGGTGTGTAGAGGTGAGGGTCGACAAAGTGGAGAAGAAAAGGGAGATATGTTTTTGGCTGTTTTCAGAGAAAAATCCATTGAGGGAGATGATGAATAGTATTTGGCGAGTAATTGGTTTATGGTTTGATTTGTGTCATAGTTACCCCCTAAAGTTTTGTAAAAGTTAGCATCGTTAGTCCTTAAAGGACTAACAATGTTGGTCCTTGTGGTTTATGAAGAAGTTTGGAGGGTTGGCAATTTGAGCCCCTCAAAGTTATATGTGGAATTGCATGGGAGGTCCTTGTGGGGTTAATAGACTTAACAGCAAAGAGATTGGGCTGTTAAGTTAAGGTTCTTGGGCCAAGGATTGGGCCGGCTATAAAATAAAGGTGTTGGGCCTTTATTAATGCTTTAAGGGTTATAAGATATAGGTGGGCTTTCCCGGGCCCACTAGGTGGGTACGGGTGGACCCACTTTTGGCAGTTACGTTTTCGGGTTTGGTTTTCGATGCTCATTCCGAGTCCACTTCCCGGGGTTGACTTTGACTTTTTGACTTGTGGCTTTGACTTTGACTTTGCTTCACGCTCTTTTCGTTCTCGTGCTCGGTTTTGTCATTTTTGGCTTTGATTTTGTCCTTTTCTTGAATATCCGTTACCTGCACAATATAAATGCAAAACATACAAATACAATGTATTCTTGGTACGTTTTTAGTCATTTAAGTCCGATTTTAGTGGTCAAAGGTATGTGTAATTAAACACATACCAAAATCCCCCATACTAAAATATTGCGTGTCCTCACGTAATGCTATAAGTAAACACTTAGAAAACAAAGAATCTCAATCCCCCTCGACTAATTACCTTGAAAAGTAGCTAAGTGTTCATCGAGGGGAATTAAAGAATCAAGAGTTTAGAAAAGCCTCATTTTTTTACCATTTTTTAAATGTATACACTTATTCCTAATATTTTGGTATTTTTCCTTTTTCTCAATTTTTTTTACTTTTCTTCTTAAGCAACTAACTTATTTGACTTTCGTTATTTTCATAACCGTTGGGGATCATAGAACAAGATGAATTTCGATCAGAGAATTCCCCAAAAAGGATAAATTCATCGCTCCCGACTTTTCACTCGCTCCAAACCAAGCTTAAAACGAAATCACAGTTAAATATCAGTTAAGATGCTAACACTACTCATATTTGCAACTTGTGAACTTTTCACTCCCGACAATTATATCTTAGGTGTATGTGTTATTTTGAATTTCAACCATGGATCAACGTTTTGCAAAATCCTATGTTTCACGTTCCACCCAAGAATAATGAGTTTGAAGGCGAGATCATCCCATGTAGCGACTTTCATCTCGGCACATCCTAACCTTGCGGCTAAGTGACCAGGGTTTTGACACCCCGCAGAGACTAGTATCGGGACTCACGGACCTTAGGTTTCAAAAACTCTTAGGTTTCTCGTATACACATAGCTTATTCAATGTAATCATAAAATAGTCTTAGCTCAAAAGCATATTTAAATTTAAGAAAAAAAAGAAGATTTTCCATTAAACAATATAAACTTAAGCAACAGTATTAAACATCGGTCCTTTAGAAGGCCGCAACATCGGCCACGCCTCCGACAAGATGCAGTAAACATATTTCGACCTTGGATTATTTTTTATTTTTTTTATATTTTTTTTATATTTATATATATATATATGTGGTATATCCTATATCATAACACGGGGTCGATTCTTGGATTTGGCTAGTTTCTAGAGAGAGAAACACTAGAGAGAGAAAGTGTTTCTTTTGTAAATGAAATAATGAACTAGCT
>BQNB010209328.1:0-10344 GCA_026074375.1 Tanacetum coccineum
ATTACTTTTTGCAGAATGACAATTTTATTTGAATTAATTGATTAATGTTTTATGTAAAATAAAGGTTATATAGCAATCTCAATCAAATTTATATATTTATTTTTATTAGCCGATAATTAATTTGAGAAAACGTCGAAAAAACGTGAACAATAATATTATAACATTAGGGCATTGGGAGTAATAACCGTAGCGAGACAAAATACGTAAATAATAAACTAGACTGCTAACAAAATTGATTTTTGATTTCTCGAGATAAATCTTAATTACTATAACCCAAAATTTTAACTTAAAGATATGTTAGTGTGCAAACCAAGTAAAATATTGTGAGTTCAAGTTTTATTAAAAGCATTTTTTTTTGGGTAAAGGGGAATGATTACCCCGGTAAAATATTTATTATTAAAAGCATTTGTGAGACATACATATTGCTATACGGTGGTGTTATGAATACCTCTGACTCACCTTTTACTACCCGTTCCACCATTTACTCTCTATATTAATATTATGAAACAATTTTCTTATCAGTTTATGTTTCGTATTTTTTTATCGGTTTTTGTTTCTTATTTATGTCAAACTTTATATTTATGTTTTGTACTGCCTATTTTGTAGTTTTAAAATGAAAACATAATTAGAAAAATAATAAATAAATAAAAGAATCAAGGTTAATTTGAGTAACATTAAGGGGGTATGATATCTTAATTCTTTGTGATATATTTTCTATAATTAACGGTGGTAATTTTTGACATGACATGAAACTCGACCTAAAACCGTTACGAAAATTAACAGGTTTAAGTCGAGTCTAAATAGATTTCATTTCAGGTCGTGTTCAGGGTGACCCATCTAACCAGTTTATTAAACTTATGGGAGTTGATATAGGTGATTCGCTTATTTAAACGAGTAAGGTTCTGGTTAGAGTTTTCTGACTCGCCAACCCGAATCCGACCCAAATTGTCACCCCTAAAATTAAATGTTTGAAATAATTGATGTTTTATAAAACAATATTGTTATACGATACTTGATTTATAAATGATCCCATAACTTTCGTCTAATTTTAGCTTTTATCCTAAAATTATTTATCAAAGTTTGAATTGTAGATGATATCTTAAAACCAAATATTTTAAATTGTCGTACCTACACCGCATTATTTTTACAAATCCCAAAAATTCAAAATTTCCCTTACTCCCAAATCCAATTTTCAAGTATCTGCTTGTAACCTCCTCTTTTTTACCAAATCACAAACCTTTCATCGCCTTACACTTGGATTTCAATTGAAACTCGTCGAAACACCAACACTACAATTCTACAAACATCAGTTATCCTCACATCATTCGTGACACCTAAAATAAATCAAGTCTCTTATTGTTAGAGTTCGTGGTAATGATTTTAGATAAGTTTTGTATTTACTTTCTAAGTTTACAATTCATTGTTATGAAACAAACGTGTGTTAGTTAATTGATTGAACACTTCATCGTAAACCATAGGGTCTTTACGACTGTCGATTGTAGTTGGCTTAGCTCAACAATTGAGAAACCTCAAATGACGGTTTTGGATCGATTGTTTTACAAAGTATATTAAAAACTTTTTTTATTCTAGTTTTTATAAGTTATTTTTTCTTGAACCGATTATTTATTACTTGAGATTTGATGGATTAATCTAGGACTTATGGTGAAAGACATTATTGATTTAATTGTGTTATGTTTGTATAATTAGGACTTATAGGGATCCATCTTTGGATTGTGTAGATAATCAATACAAGTGTAGGTTTTCACTTGTTCTTGATTTAGTTCTGTTATAAAAATCCCCCTAGATTACTTGTTTATGTTTTATTAGTGTTTTTGTTTTAATATATTTGTTAATTGAACAAAAGTTTGGAGTTAGAATATATAATATGAGGAACCTAAAGCTTTAATTTTCATACTAAGAAACTTACTCAGGTTGATCATATATGTCTGTCTGCAACTGTTAAGCACAATGTGTTGTAGTGATGTTAGTGATATTAACTTGTTCTTGTCTATCGTGGGTTAATTTTGCATGTTTTTGTTTCTTGCCGGTTTCTAAAGACTCTTTTTATATGAGCATTTTAAGTATTGATGATACCGTAAGTTACTTTGTCACCAAATTGGTCTAGCTCTCAATCAATACGAGTTTCGTGGCATATTCTTATATCTTGTTTATTTTTGACATGTTACGTGTACTTTACAATAATATGAATTATTGGCTTTATTTTTTTTGTTCAAACATTTTGCAGGTTCCAAAATTCTTTCAACTTTTCATGTGGATCTTCTTAGTCTCGAGGCTTTGACCAAGGTTCATAATTGCCAACTTCATAGAAAATTCGATAACCTCAATGAAAACGAAAGATAAACCATATATTTTTATTGCATATACGATTGAAGTCTTTAGAAAAAGAAATACAAGCACATATTAAGTAACTTGAATGATCATTTACCTCAAGTTCTCTTTTAGGTAAGCACATATGTTACACAATTTGTTAGTTTGATATTATTCCAAATAATTATTTTCCTACATTGTTAGACATTAAGATGTATATCCTATATAGTAAAAAAAATAGTCACTCATATCAGATAGGATTAGGATCCTCTCATTTTCAACTTTCTCATGTTCTTCTCAAGTTCATATGTTGTGAGAGTAGGTAAATTAATATATCATATATTTTATTTATTATGACCCTACTAGTTTATTTACTTTTATTTCATTGGTTCAACATGACAAAACATTAGACACAAACATTAGAGGATCTCATATATGAATATATACATCCAATGTGGTTTAAAAAAATAGTCACTCATACATTTGTATTTATAAATGTTACCTCATGATTCTTCGTCCCAATAGTCGTAAGTCATCATCAATATTTTCATAATGTATGCATTTGTTAATGATGGATACATGGTTAGTTGATCATAACCATATGGTAGATAATGTTGATTAATTTTTTAAGCTCATTACATATGTTTGATATGCAGGGTATACCAAAAATGACTGGTTATGACAAAAGATTAACATGGAATACCACACAAGAGAAAAATGGCAATTTGTTCAAGTACTTTAGTCAACGAAGAAACTACATTATATGAATTATCAAATATGTCTTGATATGTACCATTTAGAACATATATGTTGTTGATCAGTTGATGCATTAGAAATCTCTTAGAACTTCAATAGACCAGCTAAACATTTGCGTGAATCATAGTTGAACTGGGTTATTGATACAATATTAGTTGAATGAAGTTTTTTTTGTTAACTAGTATTTTGGGTATTTCATATGTCTACAAATCTATATGAACTGTAAAATTTAGCGATATGCAGTTTTGTTAATTTTCCATTGATTTTCCCACATTTAGCTTATGGGTAAATCATATCTAATGAACTCAAAAATTGCTCTATTTACCCACAAAATATTATTTTACACACTATTATATCCATGGCTAATATTACCCGCGGATTACACGCGGCAACATTTATGGGATTTTTTATGGTCTTTTAAAAATCCCATGAATTATTTACCCATCGAATTAACAAAGCCACCCATGAAAAATGGCGTGGTGAAATTACCCACATGTGAAAAGTGACGTGGGTAGAAATTTAGCCTCGAAGGTTATACCCATGTACACCTCTTGGTGGGGATCCCATGGGTATTCATCACTTTACCCACAAAAATAGACCTTTTAGCTTCAAAATTTATCCGTGGGTATTTGACTAAATTCTTGTAGTGTAAAAAGTCTCCTCATCTCTAACGTTTCTTCTCACTTCTAAACGTTTCTTCTCTCTACTAATAGTCTTGTTACTGTTAGAATTCCTCCTATATCCTTTGACAACTTAGTTATTTCATCCAAAATATTTAACTAATTTGTGAAATGCAAATGTCACTCCTTCGTAAAACTTTCCACTTTCTAGAATGTGAAGAACATAAAGAAGATATTCAATCTTTAAAGTGTTATTGAGTCATCACATTGTTGAGTCTCTCCTCTCATTATTCTTCCACCATGAAAGAACTACCTTATTTCACATCCCACATTTGTTCCTTAACATTGTTAACCAACAAAACACCAAACAAACCTTTGAATTCCCAATCATCCACTTTTGTCTCGATAGGATCATATGCACATCAATTGTTAGGGCAAATAATATATCAGTATTTTCTATCAATCTTCGTCAACATGTTTCTTCTTTAGTATCGCTCATCCTTTCCCACATTTTGGCTTTATGGAATTATTTTCATTCACATTCAAGAGCACATCGTCTCCATCCTCGTCTTATTTTTCTTTTTATTTTTTAAAGTACATATTTTGTTTTGACATATTTTGCCAAGATATTAAGTGTCATACGTCTACTTTTAAAAGGTAATTCTCATAATATTTTTGTGTCAATCAATAAACGAATCTCATTCTCGTATATTAAAAGTCGCTTTAATCTTTCTCCGTAAAGATACGTCTTGAGTCTTTTAATTATATCATTTAGATTGTTGTTTTTAAAATAATGTTTGCATGTGTCTAGCTTCTAACTTTATTTTAAAGTGTCTACTCATTTAAATTTCATCGAACTTCTCAAGCATCGATGGTGATTTATTTATGGATCCATTATAGTCAATATACAAGGAATGCAATTATCATCGGATACAATGAACAAGGGGGAGCTAGGAGATATGTGGGTAAATAACATGGAGTTGGTTAAACCTTGATGATAGAAGACTTCACTGAGATGATGCAAGCTCACTTTTATAGGAATATAGGATCGAGGATTGTCAAATACAATGAAGGGTTCATTCGTACTTCAAATACTTCACCTCCCCCACTTCAAAATCACCCTCAACCTTAAGGTCCTCTTCTCATACCTTCAACTTATATACTTTTAGTACCTACCTTCTTTTAAGCCTTCTTCTCAATTCTCATAACCTTATCTAAATTATCCAAGGAACACAAAACCACCTCTACCTTATTTCTCATGTTGTCTTCTCATTCCTCCAACCAATATACTTGGATCACCTACCTTTTCCTCATTCCTTCAACCTATACACTCGAAGTACCTACCCACCGTATATTCTCACGTTGTCATCTCATTCCTCCAACCAATATAGCTTGGATCACCTTAACTCTATTCCCTCATTCCTTCAACCTATACACTCAAAGTACCTACCTTCTTCTCTTGCCTACCTCTCATCTCTCATGACCTTTTCTAAACTATCCAAGAAACACACAATCACCTTACTTCTATTTCTCATATCTTCTCCTCATACCTCAAACCATTATCTACATAATACTTTTTTGCACATTGACCAAAAAGGGGAGCAAAAGTGGTAAACGATACTTTAAACTTTTACTATGTGTTATAGATTTTTACATAGTTTGTCCCCATCATCAAAAAGGGGTGAGATTGTTAGTGGCAAATATTACATATTTAACTATACTATCTCTTTATGTTTTGGTACTGACAAACATGTGACTTGTAATACGTAACTAAAAGGTGCCAAGTTACTCGAAATCTTAAATCAGCAATTGCATACCGCATCAACTTCCTAGACGTCGTCAAGTATGCATCAAGACGACATGCGTTTACACCCGACGTTAAAACACAAAGGATGTACAAACAAGCATTAAACGTTGTAGATGAATCAAAGAACTAAGTTTTTGTCTTAAACTTAAATTTATATATGTAAACAAAATAACTTTTTCAAAACTTAATTAGACAAATTATTTTTGAATTATAAAGAAATATTTTATGTTGTAATTATTTCAAAATTCAAAATCTGGTTCTTTT
Source organism: Tanacetum coccineum (assembly GCA_026074375.1). Lineage (NCBI taxonomy): Eukaryota > Viridiplantae > Streptophyta > Magnoliopsida > Asterales > Asteraceae > Tanacetum > Tanacetum coccineum. Next base: position 5,776 of record BQNB010209328.1, read on the forward strand.
CCCCCCAAAACATGTTACACTTTTACCAGACAAGTTTGTCACCACAAAAAGACAAAAACAGGAGCGTCTGTCGGGGCGGTCCCTTAAATAGGCCGGCGGCCCCCTTAAATACCGGCGGCCCCCTAATATATCTAGGACCGCCGTTTCTTGACAGGCTGTTTTTCAGCTCCTATAAATAGTGGGTCACCTCCAACTATTTTCACAACCCTTTTGCATGATTTTCTTTCAGTTCTTTCTCTCTCTAGATCTCACTAAATCTCTCTAAATCTTTGATCATTCAACTTGGTTAATCTTGTTTAAATGTGATCAAATCTTCTATCATTTCCTCCTTTCCTCAAGTGCAAGAGAAGAACTTCGGTCATCTTCAAGATCCAAAGTTATGTAGTCTAGTTAGTCCATTTGTAACATTTAAGACCGGCCCATGTCTTTCTAACTTTAGTAAGTGTGTAAATCCAAATGATGAATATATTTGGATGGGTTATTGTGGATTTTGGTTGTATTTTACGCCTTAAATTACATTGGTTTATGTGGTAGATTAGGTTCTAGCAAGAATTAGACTCGACATCTAGCTTAGTGTTAGAAAATAATGTAAGCGACGCGGTTTATGTGTTTAGGCCATAAAACACAAGGTTTGTTATGTTGGTCCATAAAACATAACGTTGGATGTACACTAAAAAAGGACATGACATCTTGCTTCTAGTGTCAAAATAATCGTAAGCATTGGTAAAAGGTTTTTTCCTTCGCCGAAAGGGAGCTGTTGATTAGTGAATTACTCTCATTGATACTCGAGATGGAGTAGCGAAGAGAGTCTTCGTGACCGTAACCCACTATAATCATCGTGTCGGTTTTGCATTATTTTGTACCTTTCCTCTTACTTATTCCTTTTACATTATCCGCTTTAAACTTTTACACTTGCATCGTGCTTATGATTATGTGAATTGTTATGTATGTTGTGTTAGTCATGGTTGTGTAGCACTTTGTAGTAAACATTGTGAGTGTCGATATATTGGTAGAATATGCACTAGTAATTGTAAATCCATTGATCGACACTTTCTCATATGCTCAAACTTTATTGGAGATTGATACATAATTATCTAGTCCGAAAATCTCTTTCTGTAGGCGGTCCCTTTAAAATAGGGCTGCCCCTGATGTACTAGGCAGGCCCTCCCATATAATTTATAGGACAGCCGAAAAAGAGTAATATCATCTTTGATCTTAAATTTTTTTAAAGGAAAATGTATTCTCCCCCCCCCCCCCCCTCACTAAGGTTCTACATGCCGACTGAGAGGAGCTAGTACTGGAACAACCCAACAAGGTACCTAGTCATGAAGTCTCATAAGCACGATTTTGAAAGAATGAAAAATAATTGTATGGATAAAGGTTGAAAAGAAAGAAGCCCTCCATACACCTAGGTAGAAACCGGGTCAATACATCTGCTGTCAGAATCACAATGATGATTACTGACATTAAAGACTGTCATCATGGATCTAGTGAAGCAATGCACAACCCTCCCTAGCCACTTAGAATCTTTCAAAAGATTTCTGTTTCATTTCTTACAGAGATCCACACGTTTCTATCAGCTTTCTTATTCTGAGATCCTTGGTATTGAAAAGGTGGCAGTCCGTTCCAGCCTTCGATTACCAAATAACAAATGTGCACTTATAGAGTTTAGAGCCAACGAGATCCATTAAAAATCTCACTAGGATACAAATTCCAATATACAAAATGTCGTACATCATTATACAACATTTGGTATCAAAAAGTCATACGCATTATCCTTAAGGGTAATTGTCCAGAATATTCAAGTGGATATTCTTTAGTATTTACAGTGATGAATGAAAATCCTTCCAGAGTCAACATCAATAGCTCTACGGTAGGTGACTTACGAGATTCTAAATGAATCAAACTTGTGTCAACTAGATACCGATTTTGGTCCGATTTTGCAATAACCACTCTTACCATGTTGTCTGCTTTGAGATGCTCCGGTAACGAGAACGGCTAGTGCAGCTGCGAAACCCTGTCAAGGAGATTCTTTTGAATTCTACCTGATCACAAACAGTATTTATATTGATTAACAGGGAACCGTGGTTATTGCAACCGTATTCGACGAAATGACAAAGACACTTTCGTCCATGTATGTTTATCACTAACCTATACTTGCAGGTTTTCCTGACGATAGCAGCTTCTAGTCCATGTCAAGTCAAGATTCAAGACCTCATGCTCAACCAACAAAGATAAAGACATGATGAAAGCTCAAGCATATGTGTTAAAGTCTTCCGCAATCTATGATGTACAAGCACTTCCTCAAAAGAACATTTTCGACAAGATTGCCAGACAATAACAAAGATATATCTTACAAGTGGATCAAGTACTACTTCTACCATGATGTGGTACAAATAATCATGTTAAAAAAATGTTGAGGGAGATTGTTAGCAAGCTTTCAAGACCTTGAGCATGAGGGTGGAGACACAAGATCGCAAGGAGGCATAAAGATTCAAGGATAATGATTCAAGGATAAAGATTCAGGGATCTTAGTAGTCAAGACAAATCAAGGTCAAAGACCACGATATCAGTATTTTGTCAAAGAATATCAAGTTAAAGATCAAGATCCAAGATCACAAGCATGCAAAAGGAACTTCAAAGAATTCCCAAGACTACAAGGTTCCAAGATTCAAGACGTCACAAGAAGTGAATCCATATGTGCAATGACCACCCCTTAGGGGGAGATTGTTAGACTTAGTTTTTATTAAAGTGATGGTCATTAATATTCTCGAACCTTGTATAAGTAAAACATAGTTTACGGGAAATTCATTTAAGCTAATCAGGCCTAGGTGTCGGGCTAAAGCCTATTAGATCGGTCCATTAAAGGCCTAAACGTCCCATAAGGAGTCCAAGTCTCTTGTACTATATAAATCCCTCTCCAAGTGTGGAGAGGGTGTTGCTTCTCATTTCTTTCATAATAGAAGTCACCAATTTTCTCTCTTTTATTTCTCTCTCTAAACCCTCTTTCTCTCTCTAAGAATTTTCTTTTATTTTGTGTGTTTTAAGGTGATGAAATGATAACCTAACAACAAGTTCGCTTGTAAACTTGATTCATTGTCAAGTTTACTTGTTCAAAGGGTAATCTTACATTGTCATTCAACTTGTGCGATCCATAACATATTGTAATACTTTGATTCTTATCAACAAAGCATTACATTGAAAAGTTAATACTTGTGTTATTTACATTGATAAGTGTTTATATTTCATATAGACGTGTGAATTGGGACTTTCAATTGGTTTTGGAGCAGTTTGATTTATAAAACCTTTAGAAACTGTTTTTTGTTTTAAACAAATCAAGATCCAATCATGTCTGGAACTATACCACCTATCCCACCACCACCAGGAAGAAATGCTAGAAATACTGGTAGTCCAGATAGAGTAGACACGACGCCTATAACAAATGACACCATCAATACCATGACTACAACTAATGTAGGCCAAAATGTTGTTAATGAGAATCTTCCTTAACTTCTTGATTCAAGAGGAGGTTCTCATGTCACAAATGTTCCTGAGTTTAACAAAGAGGTTTTCACAAGCTAGAAAGTTAGGTTCTTGGTGTTTCTTGATGGCCTTGAACCTTACCTTCTGAAAACTCTAGAAGATGGACCTTTTGCACCTTTGTTAAATCTGTCTACTTCTACTAATCCTTTACGTAAACCTCATAATCAATGGACACATACAGAAGCACGTCTTGCTAATTAATATAAAAGATTAAAAAGTATCATTATATCTTGCTTACCAAATGATGTGATGAAGGCTGTCATTAAATGTAAAACTACCAAAGCCATGTGGAATGATCTCATCTTAGCTCATGAGGGACCATCTGATACAAGAGATACTAAGATTGCTTCCCTAAGACTTAAATTCAACGCCTTTAAAGCACTTGAAGGTAAGAAAGTGAATGGAACATTCACAAGGCTAAAATGCTTGTTAAATGATCTTGGAAACAATGGCGTTATAATCCCTCAAGCTAAAGTCAATGCCACGTTTGTTAACAGCCTACCAAGAAAATAGATGAGCATGAATCAAACTCAAAGGGCCAATAACTCTATCAAAAATGATAACCTGGCTACTATGTATGGTAAGTACAACTATGAAGAAGGCCTGATTGATCAGATCTATGAGTAAGAGACTCAAATATTTACTATTCAGGCCTCAAGTTCAAAAGCCTTGATTTCTAACCATCAGTTTCAGGATAGTGACTCAGATGTTGAAGAAGACCTAAGGAGTAACAGTGAATTCATTTCTGATTTGAACGCTGAGTATCATGAATGTCCATCAAACAAAACATCCACACCATCCTATCCTCCTTCAAACAAATCCTTCACACCATCTTATCCTTCTTCAAACAAATCCTACAACAAACCAAAACCTTTCACATATTCATCTCCTTAAAACAGTGACAATCATCAAAAGGATTACAAAGGAAAGTACAAGGGACTGAAAGCTAAGATAGCTGTCCTAACCAAAAAGATTGATGCTATGTCAAAAGGAAAGAGTGAAAAGGGGTTAGTAGCTGAGTCATTT
>BQNB010209331.1:0-10344 GCA_026074375.1 Tanacetum coccineum
GATTTGTCAAGTCTTCGTCACATCGTTTCTAAGCACGAACAAGTTATCTTCAAACGTTGTAAGCCATTTGAGATATGATAATAACACAAACCCGTGAAACTCCACTTCAATATCAAATAAGTGATCAACAATCTTCTTTGTAACCAATTAAAAAAATCCAAAAACAATATGTTAGCTTCCCTTTAAACGAAGCATCCTGTTGAATTCGAGATCCAAACCATGTGTGTGTCATCCAATATCTGGTACAACTAGCAGTATTAATTCCATTAAGGCCAAGCAGTATTAACTCTTTTATGCTCTTGCGGTATTAACCTTCATGTTGGCAGTATAAACAATTTGAGCAACACTAACTACTTTAATAAGGCTAGCAGTATCATTGGCAGCACTAATCAAAGCTTGTAGCCTTAATATACTTGTTTCAAATCCAATCAGCAGTATTAACTCGTTCTTGTAGCAGTATTAAGTTGCATTGGCAGTATTAAGTTCACATAAGCAGCAATATTAACTTGTAAGCCTAGCAGTACTAATATCCAACTGGCAGTATAAACTTTCAACGAGCAGTACTAAAATTATACTGACAGTATTAACTTCTATTAGTAGTACTAAGTGTTCATTGGCAGTATTAACCTTTCTTATCTTCATTGACAGCAGAAACATGTACATAAGCAGCACTAACATACCTTCAAGCCCAAGCAGCTTTAATAATCAATGTGAGCAGTACAAACTCGAATCAAGATCAAAATCCTGCTGCCTTTTTCTTCATACTAATAAACGACCAAACCTTAGATAATTAGGGTTTTCAGCAGCTTCTTCTTAACACCAAGAAATGATTAGCCGATCGTTAAACCCTGCTGCTCGTTCTTTTGTTCACAAACCAATCGTACCTGCTACTTCTTGGAACCAAGGACGAATCAATCTTCATGACCAGATTAGGATTTAATGAAAAACCCTAGTTTTCACCAACACGACTTGCACCAAAAATAATCATAGTCGTATTTTTTTTAAGTATAAAGACGACACTTTTTAGTGTCGCAAAAACCCTAACTTCACCAAAATCACCAATACACCAAAAAACAGATTCGTCTCTTCTTTTTCACCAAGAACACAATACCAAAACCTTGTAGATCCTAGATATCACGAGCCACATGGCTCTGATACCAATTGTGGAGATCGTTATAGACTCATCTAGGATATAATAACAATGATTGATAAATTGCACAGCGGAATAATAAACATAAATCAAAGTTATTTTCAAGGTTTTTCTTTATTTCATACGTTTCCACCTTACCCCAATTCTATACCTTGGAGCTACTAACTAACTAACTATTAATCTAACTACTAACTAAACGTATACACACACACGTTTTCTAGACTCTCATTGGGAGAGTTCTATGTTTTTAGGATGCTGTACACCTATGTCTATGATCTCTATATAGGGAGAGATCAAGACTTACAAAGGAAGTAAATCAATAAGATAAGGAAACTAATTAAACTAATTTAAATACTTTCCTAATCTTTATCTTGTAAATCTTTGACCAAATCTTCAAAATTCTCCACCAGCTTGTAGCATTTTGATCCTGACGATTTAGTCCTTATGTTTCATTCTGTTGCTCTTTTGTCTCATCAAATCTGTAAACCCAACAATCTTCCCCTATTTGATGATGACAAAACAAACAAATTCTTGCACGAACTTCCCCTGAAGTTGAGATCATAGATCTCCCTGAATGAAACAAACTTCCTTGTAAACTGCTTCCCCTTAACTTATGATCATGCCACCACACATAATAAGCTGCAAATCATATCTTTCTAGTCTTCTTCCCCTTTTTGTAATCATCGAATAGGGGTCTTCTGAAGATATGCAACTTAGATCATAACAGCTACAAATCATATACCACAACTACTCATCCATCCTTCCAATACTCAAATTGCCCACCATTACGCACAATAAGAAAAATGAATCCGAGTAGTAGAAATATAAACTAGCAGTAGTAATAATGATCAGCAGTAGTAACGAAACACTTCATCTCAAGTGGTGCATGAATATATCCTGATGGTTAAACATTTTTGACAATAAGCTTCCCCTGAAACCCATATGTTAACCATTTCTTGAATCTTCAATTCTGTAAGCTCTATGTAATGATCACTGATGAAGAAAACTAAGTATAACGAACTTGATGCTGAAGTAAAACAACCCAAACTTGTGTCTTATGTTTCCTCCCCCCCCCCCCCCCCCCCTTTTATACAATCCAACGTGACGCCAAACTTATAAATAAATCTGTGAAAATATAAAGTAGACCCGCAACCATATGACAAAAATTCCTCATCTTCATAAAAGACACATACCAAGTGATAGCAAATGTACGCATTGAGCACCATAAGAAGAAATCTCACCCTTGTTATATTTGACAAGTGCATCTCACAACAAAGTAAACACGAACAAGTTATCTTCAAAGAGTAACACCCACTTTAAAAATATGAAAAAACACGTACCCAAGTAAAATTTTCACGTTATCGTCAAATAAGTTTAAAAAAAACAATCTTCTTCGTAATTAATTAAATCTAAAAGAAATCCAAAAATGAGCCTTTTAAAAATCCTTTACAGAACATTTAAAAACCATCAATCCAAAAACGCTCTATTTGTCCAAGGAACCATTATTGAACAAACCAATAAACACACTGGAATGTGTGGAACCACCTGTAAATATTCCCAATACAAATTAAAACCAAAACAAACCAACTTGGGTTTATACTGTTCTGGACCAAGTTTCACCTCTTGGGTTGTGGCGACCCATAACCAAAACGTCCCTAGTCCTTATCGGTCCATAACCAGCATTAGTAAACGTTTAAAACTGGCAGTAAACTAAAAATTGGCAGTACTAATGTAACAAGAACAGTATTAACACCATTGGCAGCAGTAGAGTATAGAAGCAGTATTAATTTCAGATGCTGGCAGTATTAACTTCTATTTGAATAACAGCATTAACATAAGCCAAGCAGTACCAATCACATATACCACTTTTATCATATAAAGCAGTATTAACTATATACAACCAATGACATCATTCAAAGTACCAACATACCATGTTTCTCTGCATACCATACTACCCTGCTTCAATTTGTACCATTCTTTCTTCAAACATATCGCTATTTGTTGCTTATTTTCCTTGTACAAAAACCAAACACAGCCAACCTTAAATTTCAACGAGCAGTAGTAACTTATAACCACTGTTTAAGGATACCTTTTTTAAGTATCCAAACGACTTTTTTTAGTGTCGCTAATCTGTTACTAGGTTGTCATTAATTCATCATTCTCATCAACCGCTAATGATTCTTTTCATGGAATAAGTTCCAAAGAACTCTTGAATTATATAACCAAGAATCACAATTAGCAACCATCTTGTTGTCACGAACCAATCAACAACAATTGTGAACAAACTTCCTGTTATATCGAATTAGGGTTGCTGAAAAACCCTAATATCACCAGATTCGACATGATAACCAAGACAAAAAATTCGTACCTCTTTTCCTTGATAGATGCAACACCAAAACACCTTGTAGATCCTAGATCACGAGCCACGAGGCTCTGATACCAATTGTGAAGATCGTTATAGACCTCAACTAGGAAAAAAAAAATATTTTTAACAGATAATAAAAATATGCACGGACTATATAAAGAACAATATATTAACAAACAAGTTTTATCATTAAACATTTCCCACCAAGCCACAATATTATTTGATCAGATACATCAGTTAACCCATCTCTAACAGTAATAGGGATCAAGGAAAACCTTAATTACCTTGAGGCTACATCACCACTATAGACGTCTACATTTTTCTTTGTGTACACACACACACTTTTTTGGATGATAAAACTATGTGTCTATGATCTCTTTATATAGAGAGATCATGACTTACAAAGGAAGTTAACATAAAGATAAAACAAGTAAAACTTTTTAAACATAAGAAATATCTTATGTTATCTTTATCTTCTTAAGAGAACCTTCATCTTTTGATATCTTTTGACCAAATCTTCTAAAATTCTCTACCAGCTTGTAAATTCCCAATCTGCTATATTAAGACCTTATTTTTCATTCTTTTATTTATTTTGATCTCATCAAATCTAGAATCACCAACAATTTACATTGGGAATAAATGAAAGCAAAAAAAAATAACGTTATTGGAATTTCCATCAACTTATCCCCACCACTTGAATCCTACTTTTCCCCTCAGATAGCCTTAAGAAGTCTATAATAAATGTATCCCTAAGGAGTATATTCTGTTAAAGCATTTTATTTTAATACGAATCTAATACAAGTATACAACCAAACCCCCACGAAATAGGAAGATGAAAAACACTTAAATCCACACAAATTTAATCATGTGGTAACATGTAACATAAATCGCTCAATACTCATCGTTACGATTAATTCTATCATACGCTTGGCAAAGGATCCACATCTTCCACAACAAAAGCCAGAGGAGTAACAAGTTATAAAAGGTAACTATTGGTTATAAGTATTGAAAGCGCTACGGTTTAGATCATACTACAATCGTTTACACCAGAATTACCACTCCAACAAGACAGCAGAAGCACCCATACACACCCTGAAAGCTGGGATTATGGACATGAGTTTTCGAGTCACTCCACCAATTAAAATTTAACTATAAGGATAGTATGAAGAATGATATATGGAGAGGAACCTTCTAACTTTAAACCAAAATTCGTAAACCAACAAGGTACAGAATGCAAAAATGATGCCGCAACACTGGAATAGACAATCAGTTCGTAATGTGAACCTCATACTCGCCTTTTAAAACATGAGAGGTTAATAATTAGGTTGAAGAGGGAAGTAAATTGTATTGTTAAATAAAAATCAAGTAACATATATATTAAGACTTAAGTTACAATGTTTTCTAACCACTAATTTCCTGACCGTTATTATGAAAAAGACACTACTATTTACAACTCCCTGTTCAAAGATCAACAACAACAACCTAAAGAAGCGTTCCCATAACGTGTCAACTTTCCAATCATTCCCAAAACTATAACATACTCTCTCAATGTAAGTGGTGGATATCATCCACTTTGTACAATACTCTACAACGTTGATGTTTTTGTCGACGTATCAACGAAAATCGATCCTTCGTATAATTTCATCGGTAATGCTCCATTCCGCGAAACGATATATCTTCGAAACTTATTTTTTCAATTTTTAATCAAATTTTTTTTACTAACTAAACTCAAATCTCGTGTTGTATTTACACCATCCTTACATGATCATAATAATTCCACAGATATTCGTTCCGGTAATATAACTTCTGTTCTTCGATTCACCATTAATTGTGAATGTAGTAAAATAAATTAGCCTATTGACTTAATAGAATAACATTCCCCATTTGCAATGAGCAAATTTCGCAACCGCACCAAAGAAAGTAAAATGACACAAGACTCAGGAAATTACATACTTTAACACTTTATAATCAACTAGCAGACTGTCAATTTAAACTTATCTAACAAGGTATTTAAGGTTGTAAGGGTGTAACTAAACAAATCATAGATAAATTCCTAAAGGAAATTGGCTCTACGACGGGTTGTTCTAGTGGATCAACACTCTAAATTGAGAGTGGGAAAAGGTTAAAACGGAGTTTATTAACTAACCGTATGTAAGTTAGTATATAAAAACACCATGTATAGGCGATTTGTGGTTGTAAATCTAAGTTTTAAAACCAATATTAAACAAGTTACTTTCCTCAATTAAATGCCATAATACTCATATAGTGGTCTCCGTAATAGAAATTACCAATGTCTAAGTTCTACAAAAGTCTACAACATCACCGGCACACTCATTTATTATGGAATGATAGGTAAACATTTGGAACAGAAAGGTTAAAACCCTCACATATCTATCAAGGGTTATTGTGTGTAGATTATGTATCAAGTAATACCTAACAAAATCAAGCTTGAAATTTTTTTTAAATTTGAGCAAAATTAAGCTTTTAATGTGAAAAATAGGACACGTGAACAATCTAATTCACCATATCCCCCCCCCACTTGTAAATTAATACACCGTCCTCGTTATATAGTAAAACAATAAATACAGGAATATAAAAAGAATTAGAATGAGAAACTCCCCTGATCTAGCACGGATAGATTCTCCAAATCGCGTTTATGAGCAAGATTGTGATGAACAACAGTCCGTCTTCAGTTTCAAGACTCCAACACTCAAGATTTCCAGATTTGTAAATTCATCACCAACATCGTTAATTTTTTTTCATGAGGTTCTATGCAAATTCTCAGAAAAACACATGCAATTCTATCTCCGTGTATGCAAGATATAAGAAAACAAGTGCAATTTCCATCTCCATGTATTGGTTGGTTAAACTCGAAATAAAAACCTAAAAACTATACAGGAAGTTGATACGTCGTATCCATTCCTCAGGATACGTCGTATTGATACCTGTAGATCAGTCGTTGAATACGTTGTATTCATTTAATGAATACGTCATATAGACTGTACTGAAAATAAAGATTGGATAACATCCAGAAGGTCAATACGCCGTATCCATGGGGTTTGGATACGCCATATAGACAGTCTAGAAAGACAGACTCGATAAAAAAAATTAAAATGCATTCCGGGTTGTCTCCCGGCAAGCACTTTTGTTTACAAAAAATTCTTTAAGTTAGACTTGCCTTAATTTAATCCCATCCTTATAAAACAATTTGGGGTCGAACGGAATGCCAAACGGCACATATAAATTCTTGATTAGGAAAATGAATGGCATCCCTTTGTTAAGATGATTCCAAGTCATGATATTAAAATTTAATTCCTTGATAAAAGTTTCAGTTTTGAAAAATTTATTAGATGTATCATGACTTGTTTTCAAAAGCTTATTTGACCTTTGTGCATAGGCACCATTAGCAGTATTTATTACATTACCCCCCTAAGAGTGTTTGATATCGATTTTATTATCATCATTGTCCTTATCCGATTTTGAATCATAGGTGTAAATTACGTTAAAAGGAAATAGATCATTAAAGTATAAAACGTTTTGTTCCTCTTCATCACATTCAGACAATTATGTTTCATCTCTTAAATCAAATACATCGATATGTTGAGGACTTACAGTAGGTTCAGTTAAGAAATCTAATTTAGACGTTAGAGCATCATTGTAAACAATGGCTGGAAATTCTTTCTCAAAATCTTTAAAGTAGTCTAAATCATTAAAATAACCGACGGTAGGCTCAGGTGATGGAAACGAAGGCATGTTGACTTTATCATTATCATTTTCCGAATCCATTTTTAAATCGTTGACAGAAATTATTTTATAGGAAAATGAATTTTTGTCATAGATCACCGTGTAATCTTCATCGTCGGATTCCTCAAACGATATTCTAAAGTCAATTTTATTGTCATTAAGAGAACTTACCGTGGGTTCACAGGAGAGCGTTACTTCATATGTAAACGCGTCATCAAAGACTATAGCTGGGAATTCAGTTTTAATAGATCTGAATTCGTGAACGTCTTCATTACACCAGATCTTATCGTACGTAGTAGTCTCCCAGTTATACACCTGACCACGCCTACGAGCTTTTTCTTCCTCAAGTCTGATATACTCCTCCATAGTAATGTTGAGGTCGTCCATTTTAATTTGTGATAAAATAGCTGGGAAAGAAAACGGTCAAATAGCCTAACTGAATACGTCGTATTGATGATAGAGTCGAATACGCTATATTGGTTTAGAAAAAATTTATACGCCGTATTCAGTATTCGACTCAGAATATTACAGAAGACTGTAATAATGCAGAAAACACACAAACACATAATATGCAAAAATATACAATGCAGAAAATTAAACACACAAACAAACACACAAATATGCAAATTAATCTAAACTAAACAAAACTAAAACACTAATAAAAACAAGAATTAAACAACTTCACTCCCCGGCAGTGGCGCCAAAAACTTGATGTGTCATTGTGAGTAGGTATTTTATGTATCAAGTTTTACTATTTATTTTATGCTGACTATACATAAAAACAACACTCTAACGGGTAGTGTACCCGGTCAGATATAGCTTCGTTAGTAAGTAGGGTGTCGATCACTAAGAGCGAGAGAATTAACTCCTAATTCTATCAGTATTTTAGTTATCTATGTTAGTACTAAATTAATCTAATTTATGTTAAACCTAAGTTAAACCTAAACTAAGGTGGGGGGTGTGGGGTGTTACGATCGGGGGTGGGGGGATGTGTGGGCGGGGAGGTGGGGGGGGGGATGATTACACGTCTGTCAACTAGCTATGGGCTGTCTTTGGTGTTTTGTTGGGTGGAGGGTCTTAAGCGGGGGGGCGGGGTGGGGGGATTTTGCTATAAAATACTCACGATTTAGTTGTTGAGGGGACTTGACAGTAGGCGGGTTCAGTTTTAGTTTAAAGATAACTTTAATGGGTGTGGGGGTTTGAGCACTGTTCAAATTGGGGAGGGACTGGCGGGCTCTTTTTTCGGGTAAGGGAAGAAAATTGGTGGGCGAGACAGGGTGGTGGGAGGTTGTCTTTTCAGGATTGGTTGATTTACTAGTTCCTTGTTCCATTTCTGTGTTGATTCGGTAATTTGTACGGTTAATTTGTGCAGATTTTTGAATTTTTACGTGTTGAGAGAGAATGTAGGTGATACATATTTACATTTTTAGTCCTTCTGTCTCTTTTTAAAAATTAGCAATATTGGTCCTTCCGTGTTTTTTATTATTTGATCATATCCTAGGTAATCTACGGTCCGTATTGATCCCTCAGTATGTGAGGCCTCAAAATAACTTAACTCTTTCCTTTTGAGTGTGCGAATGCTGATATAAATCTTACTCTTACATAAAATCATTTGAGTTTTTTTTTATTCTACACTAGTACAAGAGATAATGGGGAAAACTAATATTTTATCTTAATCTTTGCAAAGAAAATCTCAAGATATCGTCAATGCCATCGAGCTAGTTCAACAACAAAGAAAAGTCTTAATGATTTCAAAAATAAAGGATGGGATTCTTTACTTAAGCATATAAAGTTGTTCTTGAGGAAGCATGAAACCGATATACCTGACATGATTGCTCCATAAAAGTCTAGTCGATATTGTCCCCATCTACAAGATAATCATGCTACTTTGAACATCGTCATCAAGTAGATATATTTATCTGCACATTAGATAAACAAATGCACGAGCTTAACTACAAATTTAATGATCATGCCCAGGTGTTATTAACTCTTAGCTTTGCATTAGTTTATAAAAAAAAGAATCCGAAGGATTTAATATTGATCAAATACGTCATATTCTACTGAACAAGAGAGGGGGCGATTGAAATACGAGTTGGAGCTTTTGAACATTGCTATAAAAGAGAACTTGCAACTAAGTCATATATCAACACTTAATGGTCTATGCATAAGTCTTGTGAAAACTAAGAAGCGTGAGTCATATGTATGATTTGTTAGACGATTAGATTATGGCCCGAACCTAATTGTGGGTTTGGGTCCATTAGGTTTAGGGTTAGTTAGCTTATTATCCAAGTTATGTTTTATTATAAATAGAGATAATATTTGATTATGTAATCACACAAAAACACAATTTAATAATACACCTCTTTACTATTATACATGGTATCACAGCTTTAGGTAAGATCCACTAACAAATTTTTTTATCCTCCAGTCATCGACTACTTGCCGGTGATCCGGGAGGATTCCCTTTATTTGCGCTTAATTGTTTTTTTAATTAGGATTTTGTTTTTCGTTTCCAATTCATTAACCCCAAACCCTAGCCGTCAAAGCAAAAAAATATATGTTGAGTTGCCTTTGATTAACTATATTTTTTTCTTCATCATCTATTTGTTTTCATTGTCAAAGATCATTGTCATTAACAACAAAAGTTGATAATCAAATTGCCGCTTCCTCATAAAGCCAAGACGTAAAAAAAATCGTCACGCAAAGAAGGATGTCGCAAGCAATAAACAACTATGCCGCCAAATACAATTATGCTTCCACTCAAACAAACAAAAAAAGAAGATGGGGAAAAGAAGAAGCGGCTTTCAACGTCATTCCAGTTTGTCCGTCCGGAAAGCTGCCGTTCAAACTGCGGGGAAGTGTTAAACGATTAGATTATGGCCTAAATCCAATTGTGTGCTTGGGTCTATTAGGTTTAGGGTTAGTTAGCTTATTCTCAAAGTTATGTTTTATTATAAATAGAGGTGATATTTGATTATGTGATCATGCAAAAACACAATTCAATAATACATCTCTTTGCTATTTTACATGATTCGCAAATTGATTCGACTAATCTTGACACTTCCAGTAGTCTACTGCTACGACC
>BQNB010209332.1:0-10344 GCA_026074375.1 Tanacetum coccineum
TCAAGGCTTTTTACATATGGGAAATTGTATCCCATTTCAATATCCCAATCAATTGCAATAAATGCAAGGGATGTACAACACTAATATTTTCGGACCCATGAGATATTGGGGACCAAACGCTTGAATTTGTTTTTGTTGAAATAGGTATGCTTGAGAACATGCTTGGAACTGGATGAGTGGATCAAAGATAGTGGTTGCTCCAAACATATGACCGGTAACAAGAGTTTATTCTCTACCTACAAAGCATACGATGGTGGTAACGTTGTTTTTGGAAGTAACTTAAAAGGAAAGATCATAGGCAAATGTACGATCTCTAATGACTCTCTTACTATATCTAATGTAGAACACGTAGATAACTTAGCATTTAACTTACTTAGTGTTGGTCAAATTTGTGACAATAAGTGTCAAGTCTTATTCACGGAAGAAGGTAGTGAAATAATTAAAGATGGTAAAATCATAGGAAATGGAATTAGGAAAAATGGTTTATATGTAATGAAACTAGGAAATAAGTCTCAAGACAAATTATGTCTCGCCACGGTAGTAGATAACTCTACCTTATGGCATAGAAGACTTGGTCACGCAAATATGCGTTTAATTCAATCGTTGTCATCTAAAGAATTAGTTAGAAACTTACCTAAGCTAAAATATGATAAACATTTTTGTGATGCTTGTAAAATTGGGAAGCAAGCTCATGCAAGTCATAAAGCTAAAAATATGGTTTCCACTAAAAGATGTTTAGAATTATTACATATGGACTTATTTGGTCCATCGGCAATTAAAAGCTATGGAGGTAATCTATACACATTAGTTGTAGTAGATGATTATTCTAGGTATACATGGACTAGATTTCTAAAGACTAAAAATGAAGCTTTTGAGAAATTTGAAATATTAAGTAGAAAAATTCAAAACCAACTAGGTAGTTCTATAATAGCTATTAGAATGGATCATGGTCGGGAATTTGATAATGAAATACAATTCGGAGCTTATTGTGATGCACAAGGCATTACTTATAACTTCTCGACTCCACGTACTCCACAATCAAATGTGGTAGTAGAAAGAAAGAATAGGACCTGTTGATAAAATATAATGCCTAAAAACATTATTAATATTTTTCACATCTTTACGTTTTGATAATCACAAAATATAAAAACGTTCAATGTAAAATTAAACGTAAACAAGTAATTAGTAGTAAATTTTCATTTATCACTTCAAGGTATGAATAAATAAATGCTTAATGCATTTTATGATCAAAGAAAAAAATTTTCAACCTCACACTTTTATAAAATGTTGTAAACATTTTATAAACATCACAAAACAGTTTCTACAATTAAAAGAAATGTTTTATTCAAAATAAATATTTTGAAATTTAAATTAAGCTTATGTAGTATTAAATAAACACATAATAAAAGTCAAAGAATCACTCAACGTGACAATCGATGGAAGTCCTCCTGCTCTACCAAATTATCACCATTGCTTGCTGATGATGTTGGTGAAGAAGAAGCTATAAAAGAATACCAAAGTAGTAAATAATAATAATGAAGAAGATGAGTCGATAGAAGTTGACAAAATTATTAACATTAAGGAGTTTGTTGGGAATTATATTTGAGTTGATAAGACAAAACAAGAATGAAACAAGATGGAAACATAAGGACTAAATCTAGCATTATAAAATTCTACAAGCTAATAGAGGATATACTACAAAAGATAAAAGATTCTAAAAGATATATTCTTTTTTTATGAAGATAAGATGAAGTTTATGAAGAATAAAAGATTTAGTTTCCTTGTACAATTATGTTTTCCCTTGTAAATCTAGATGGACTCTGCTATATAAAGAGATCCCTAGATATTGTTTTATGCATTCAGAAAAGTGTGTGTTCATCATATGAGAGTCGACTAGATACAAAAGTGTGTGTGTACACGTTTGTATAATTAGTGTAGCGTGATCTTTCTAGAGTTTTGCTCAGGGATCTTTGATCCTGTTACTACTTAGAGTAACCGAGTTATTGTTGATCAAAATATGTATTTGGGGTTGTGTTGATTATGCTAAGAAAAAACATTAAAGTATACTTATGCTTCGCGCGTGCTTTATTATTTCCAGCTGTGCAATTTATATCATTGTTATTATATTTATCCTTGACTGTGGTCGCAAAGAAACTCATGCTTAAAATGATCTTTAGGTTTCTCACAATCGTATACACGATCACGTGGTCGGCTCTCGAGCCTACGGATCACATGGCTTTCTTCCCCTAGGTTTGTAAAGAAAGAAGTTTTCCTCTTGCTTTGTTTTTCTGGTTTTCGATACATAATTCATATTCGGTGAAGCTAGGGTTTTTAATAAACCCTAATTCGGTAAATCCAGGAAGTTATAGTTTAATCCAAAACCTTAATGGTGATCTGATCGTTTATTCCTAATAATGATCTATTTTATATGGATTATTTGTGTTCGTTTCTTCAAGCAGCAGACGCGACATGATTTGATCAAACCAATGTTTATTGATATGTTGGGTTTTAATGCAAAGGTTTTGGGGTTGTTTTGTGCAGAGGAGAAAAATCTGAGTGTGCTGTCGGGTCGATCGCGCGTTTGACGGATGATAATGGGCTATAAGTAGGCTGAAGGTTTCTTGGGTGGGGAAGGGGTATTACTCGAGAATAAACAAAGGTGGATGAAAGTGTTGTTGTTTGAGTTTATGACTATAGAGATTGCTTACCTCTCCTACTTTTAAGTGTTTCTGATATTAAATCTTAGAATACGTTAAAGTAAGCAGGTTATGATGGTTCGTTATATTGGGCTGCTAACAGTAGTTAGTCTAAAGTTTATTGTTAATATTGTCCATTATCTACTTAATGCTGCTATTTCAGAACTTAATACTCTCAAAGAACTTCATTAATACTGCTTTTTCATGCTGCTACAAGTAGTATATACTTTTTGTTGTTGCTAGTGGCTAATATTGTTTGAGCTTAAACGACTTCAAAGCAGGACCTCGTTCGAAATCACTTTAGGGTTTAAGTGATTTGGTTTGAAGGCTAGTGATGGTTCGAAACCCTAATGTTTAAGGTTAGGGTTTTGGTAATCAATCGTAGTTACTGTTGGGTAATTCATCATGGTGAATGTTTAAAGCGCTTCAGCAGCAATGGGACTCAAAACGGTAGCAGATCGTTTGTGTTTTCAAGGTATGTTGATGGTCGTGTTATTACAGCAGGTGTTGATATTCGTCTTCATTATAAAGACTTAGGGTTTGATCTTTTAATCATGGTTTTATCTTGATTCTGTTTCTAATTCATGGTTCTTGATTGTGAACATTAATTTGCCCTAATCACCGCCTATTGAAAGAATTTGATCTGCTAAGTTTATTGTTTCCTCAAGAAGTCATTGTAATGATGATGATGATTATATTATCAGCAGTTTGGATAATGATACATGGATTTGAAGATGGATCTGCTTTAATGTGAAATTCCTTATTCTTAGGGATTGTATTTTGATTCTAAAATTAATTTCTATATGTTGGACGTGGTATACAGCAGGTTTATATTTGGTATATTTTTTTTTTGCGTTTAATACTGTCAATGGGGAGATTAATGCTGCCAGACTATTTTAATGTTGCTCGTATGTTGTTGAAAGCAATTTTAGCTGCTAGTGTTGTCCGAGAAAAAGAAGTTTCAACTGCTAGTGTTATCCGAGAAGAATTTAGTACTGCTAGTTGTGTACGATATAAGATAACACACACATAAGAGTTTGGTTTTTGGTTTTAATATTCTTAAACATTTAAAAGGCTCGTTTTATTTGAAGATGTGATTACAAAGAAGGTTAATTATCACTTATTTAATGGTGAAGTGGAATTATATAGGTTTGTGTTCTTATCATATCTCAAATGGCTTATAACATTGAGAGATACTTGTTGTGTTTGAAGAAACGATGTGACGAAGACTGGCCAAATTTAGCAAAGGTCTCATGTGTAGATTTTTCTTATGGTGCTCAATGCTCATATTTGCTATCACTTTGGTTATGTGTCTCATAGAAGATGAGGATAATTGTCAAGATATTGCGGTCTCCTTATACATTGTTTGGGTATACGTTCGACGTCACGTGGATAGTACAAGATATAAGACACTAAGTTGGGTATAATTGCTGTTCTTCAGCAATCAAATTGATATTACTTATTTTCTTCATCAGTAATCATTAATGGAGCCTACAGAATGAAGATTCAGAAGTAGTTAAACACATATGGGTTTCAGGGGAGCTTAATGTTAAATGGTTACCATTTATTTGCTACATGAAGTGAAGTTTTTATACTGCTAGTCTTTGTTACTCTATGCTTAGTGATATGTTTCTACTGCTCAAGGTGCATTTTTTCTTAAGGTGCGTAATGGAGGGCAATTTGGGACATTGGAATACTTAGATTAGAAGTGTAATATTGGTTCGTAGTTGTAAAGATCAAAGTTGTATACTTTGGTCCCCTATTTGATATTGACAAAAAGGGGAAGAAGATTTGATGATTTGCAACTTGTAGATCCTTGGCCACCTAAGGGGAAGTTTCATTCGTATAATTAATTCAGAGGAAGTTCGTGATTATTTGGTTTTGTCATTATCAACTAGGGGAAGATTGTTGGGAATTATATTTGAGTTGATAAGACAAAACAAGAATGAACAAGATGGAACATAAGGACTAAATCTAGCATTATAGAATTCTACAAGCTGGTGGAGGATATTCTACAATAATACAAGAGATGTCTAGGACTATGCTTTATGAACAATCCATTCCACAAAAGTTTTGGTGTAATGCCGTTGATACGTCAACTTATATACTAAATAGAAAATTAATTCGACCAATACTAGGAAAAACCCCTTATGAAATATTTAGAGGTAGGAAACCTTCTTTAGAATATTTCAAAGTATTTGGAAGCAAGTGCTTCATCTTGAATACTAAAGACTATATGACCAAGTTTGACCCAAAGTCATACGAAGGTGTTTTTCTAGGGTATTCTCAAAATAGTAAAGCTTATGCAGTATTAAATAAACATACAATGAAAGTCGAAGAATCACTCAACGTGACATTCGATGAAAGTCCTCCTCCTACCAAATTATCACCATTGGTTGATGATGATGTTGGTGAAAAAGAAGGCATTAAATAGTAAATACTAATAACGAAGAAGATGAGTCGATAGCAGTTGATGAAATCATTAACATTAAAGAGTCCAAAAATCATCCACTAGATCAAGTCATAGGAAATCTTAATCAAAGAACCTTAAGATCTCAAGCCCAAAATCATAGTAATTTCTTTGGTTTTATATCTACAATAGAACCTAAAAATGTCAATGAAGCATTAAAAGATAAAAGTTGGGTTGTAGCTATGCAAGAAGAACTAAATCAATTTGTAGCTAATGATGTTTGGGAATTAGTCCCTTTACCTATAAGTCAATCCGTCATAGGAACAAAATGGGTCTTTAGAAATAAATTAGATGAAAATAGTATAGTATCTAGAAATAAGGATAGATTAGTAGCACAAGGTTATAATCAACAAGAAGGTATAGATTATGATGAAACATATGCTCCGGTAGCTAGATTATAGTCAATTAGAATACTTCTTACTATTGCTTGTGCAAATGGTTTTAAATTATATCAAATGGATGTAAAAAGCGCTTTTCTAAATGGTTTTATAAATGAAGAGGTTTATGTTCCTCAACCTTTGGGGTTCATTGATTTCCAAAAATCAAACTATGTTTATAAACTTAAGAAGGCTTTATATGGTCTTAAGCAAGTTCCTAAAGCTTGGTATGATAGACTAAAAGCATTTTTGATAAAACACGAGTATTCAATAGGAATGGTCGATAACACACTTTTTATTAAAAAATCAAAGTCACACCTTATCATTGTTCAAATATATGCCGACGATATTATATTTGGTTCCACGAGTCTAAACTGTGGAAACTAGAAGGGGGGTTGAATAATTTTTACCGTTTTAAAATTAAAACTTAGATTGTCGACTTATGTGAATTCAAGAGATATACACAAGTGTATATGATAGCGATGCAATTAGGGGTGTCAAATTGGTCGACCCGAACCCGACCCGAACCCGACCCGAACTCGATAAGGCTTGATAACCTAATAGGGTCGGGTTAGGGTTTTAGTTAGTTCGTTATCGGGTTATTGGGTTAACCCGATAAACCTAATAAGATATATAATAACTGATTCAAAGATGTTTAATTTATGAAATTTAGAGGCAAGCTGATGTCTTTTCTTATCTATGGCATACGATGATTTTTTTTATCTATAACATATTGCATTTCTTCTCAACTTACTACTCTTTGAGTCTTTGTTTTCTTTTATACAGAGCATAAACATATTTCTTTTTATATACCTCGTATACAAGTAGCCCATAACAGTATGATCATAAATGTAGAAATAATTTTGGTTCAATAATACTCGTATATTATCTATGATACAACATATAACATTATAAATTATTGCTTCAAAACATTTATATTTTATAGCATTAAGATCTTTCGGTTACTAGCTTTAAATTATTATTTTTCCTTAACAAGTAACCCGATAACCCGATAGGCTCAACCCGACTAACCCACAACCCGATACACCCAAACCCAATAGACCCGATTTCTTATAGGGTCGGGTTGTGGGTTAGTTTTTATTTTCTATCAAGCCGATAGACCTAACCCGATAAGACCTTTAACCCGACCAGATAACCCGATTGACATCCCTAGATGCAATAAGTAAATAAACAATCTACGAAATGTAAGCAAGTAAAGATAAGAAAGATCAAACTGATGACACAAATCTTGAGACTTATCTTCACTATGTCAACAAACTCCCTTTAGACGGAGAAAACCGTACACGTCGCTTACATTTTTTCCGGTACTAAGCTAAATACCGAGTTCTACTTCGAGATAGAACCAATCTAACACACTATGTATTCTGAGGCCTAAATACTAACCTATCATACACACAACACACAACACAAGATATACAAGATGAATAAGATAGATATTTTCTAAAAATCTACATGTTGGTCAATACTGAAAATTACGAAATCGATTAAAAGGACGAAAGAACAATCATCGAATGGCAAACTCACACTTATGTGATGATGTTTTGTTAAGTCGAAAAGTTCATAAATTGATTGTGTGATTTAGTAATGGTCAATACTTAGTAATAAGATAACCACACTCCTAGTAGAATCGACTACGTTGAATTTCCATCGGGAAATTCACGACAAGTTGCATGGTTCACTCAAAACTTGGATGTCGACTCTAAAAATTAGATCACATACTCCTAATAGTAGTAAGTATAACACACTCCAATTGCCAAAAACACAACACCATATCTCAATTTGCTTAAAAATTAACTCTGTTCATATTTGTAGACACCTGTGGATCACAGATCCACCATATGGAGAATCAGTGCGTTATTTAGGTGGATCTGTGCGTCAAGATCGCGGGTAATAACAGATTTTAAACAAATTGGGACCACAACTATTATTATACAAACTTACCCACGAACTCAAACACTAAAACCCTCAAACAAACATAACACAAATCAACAATTGGAGCAATTATTCTACAAGATCATTAACAAACCATCAATCTATAACAACTATTGTAAGTGATTTCATATTATTTTCTTCTTAATTTTGTGTCTAGGGTTTTGATTTTACTTAAATTAAATAATTTGGGGATTTTAATTTTTCATATTATTTTCGCACAATTAAAACTAAGATATAACAATGTATAACTATTATGACACTTAGAAAGCATAATTGAAGCGATTTGGCAAAAATCATTTTTCGCCAAAAACCCCAAGTTATGATTTTTGAAACTTCACTTCTAAGAACCTTTCAAAACAATGGTTGTTTAACTACATTGTTAATACAACGCAAAAACATTTTTCTTCATGCATTAGATCTCATGAATGTATATACGAGATGCTTAATTCATAAGCATTTTTCGTTCCATTCATCTAGAGCAATATCAAACATAGGTTGTGCATTAAGGTTTGCTTATTACTAGTATTATCACTATTTTTCTTTTATTTGAGTCAAGCAAACCGCACACCCACATCAAGTCCATATAGACACACTTACATTGTATTTTTAACTTATCGAGTCATTATCATAATTTCTCATTGAAATCACTATACATCACGTAGTTACCAAAATACCAAGCGAATACCAACAAGACTACAAGAAAACCCGTGCTTATGCTCCATGATCGGTGTACTTTACATACACCTCATAGCATGTTAATTACGCATAGTTGAATTATTTTTCGTTGTTATACATGTACTTTGAGGTGTTTTGTGACTATGTAGGTTATGCATTAAATGGAGCTAAAATGGCGAATTTGTGAGCAAATGGTGAAACAACACTGAATGTGACAAGAAATGAATAGAGTGAAAGATTTATACGTGTCTTAATGATTTGGCCATAACTTCTTCGTCCGAGCTCCATTTTAGTTGGTTCAAAAAGCCACGGAAAGAGAAAAATGATGTCTAATATGCTTGAAAATATAGAGATATTTCATGGTTCATCTGCTAGAAAAATACAGCCCGTGATTGGCCTTTATAAGTTTTATTCATAATTGGGCCTTGGGAAGAAAAGGCCTAGTTGGGCCAAAACGTGAAGTGAAACAAGAAAAGAAAAAGAATGCTGGGCCTTGTGGTTTGACGTGTAGCAAAAGGAAAGAAAGGGATATATAATCTCATGCATCACTTGTCCTAGAAAAAAATAAGAGCATTACTATATCCTCCTACATAATCTTTCTATTCATCCTCTTATCCACACAATCATACAACATGTGTCATGCATTAATTATCTCTCTTAATTTTAATCATTGATCTTTCCACTTGACATAATCATGCAAGTTGGAAGAATCGTAGGCACAAATTGTAGGACGAAATATCATTTTCCAAAAAATAATCGGACGCCACAACTTTTATAATTAATTCGTCCTAGGTTTTGGAGCCGACACAAGAAAAAAGAAAAGAAACAGAGGAAGCACTGTATGATTCGAGCAGACGAGGCATAAAGATGATTTCATATACTATTTGTGTTGCTCTTCTCATCACCATGTGTGGCTAAACATCTTGTAATCTCTCCCGGTAAAAGTTATATGGTTTGATTATGTTTACGGATTTTACTGTGTTTGTCAAACATTAATTCATATGATTTTAATGCATATCTTTGGTTTGATTATAATGTTTTAATATAATTACTTGATTAGATCATTTTAAGACACGTTATTGTGAGTCAACAATTCGTGTCGAGCCCAATTAGTATAGGGGTTAAGACGATTTGTGTGGTAGACATAATTTGTTCCAAAAAATGTTCACTTGAGTAATTATTAAATTATTTGATGGGATTATTGTAAGACATGTTATTGCTTGTCAACGATTCGTGCCACGTCCAATTAGTGTAAGGGTCAAGACGATTCGTGTGGTAAACATAATTTGTTCCCAAAATTGTTCATTTCAAATAATACAAACTATGTCTATGTGGTTTAGAATCAAACAATAGTAATAATCCATAACTTAGTCATATTCATATATCTGGAGCCGGGAGGGATTGCTTTTCATTTCATTGTTTACAAATCTTATTTTTATTTGCTTATTTACCTTTTTGTTACTTATTTACATTCTAGTTAATTAGTAGTTTAATTATTTAGTCTTAATCGGTATTTTAGTTATTAAAATTTCAAACATAAAATTTTATTGATCAGTGATCACCCCAAAACTTAAATTAAATCCACCTACTCCCTGAGGATTCGACCCTTTCTTACCCTATCTATATAGGTTTTGTTAAGGTTTATTTTTGATAGTACAACGACCCTATCACTCCAAAAATCTACAATGATCCCAACATGTCCGATACACTTAGGGATATCTATAGGACTTTAGAAAGTAGATATGTTCATGAAGGGAGAACCATTGACCTATCTTTCTACAATGACCTTAGTGATGACTCAGTGGCCAAGTTTACCGCCATAGGTTTTGATTGCTTGCTATCTCTAGATGAGCAAATTTGTCCTAGGTTTATCTTTGAGTTTTACAAAACTCTTAAGCTAGAAAGAGACTCCAACAACTATTTCTCAATCCAATTCGTTATCAACAATCACCATTTTAACCTTTCCCTCGCTTAATTTGCCGAGCTTACCTATCTCCTTAATCAAGGCATTTGTATCTCTTCTGATGCATGGGGTCATGATAAACTTGAAAAAACCTTAGAGCAAATTGAACCTTACAACTCACGTCTTCCTGGTCTTGATGATATCCGAAACCTAATCCATAGAAGAACCGTTCATGAAAAGATAGACAAAGAGGGAAACACCATCCACAAA
>BQNB010209334.1:0-10344 GCA_026074375.1 Tanacetum coccineum
GGAGAAGAATTATACTACGATATTGCATGAATTCATTTTTTTGATAGCTCCCCTTCAACACAGTATGTGTGATACCAATAATTTTTAAAACTTGACATTACAAGAAAAAAATGATATGACGCCACAAATATGTTGAAGACGGAGTAAGATGCCTTAGTGAACAATATATATTATTAATTGACATTATAATTTCCACATTTTAATTTCACGAAATGTTTTAAGATATATAAATTGACATTTATGAGATGTACCCAAAATACATTGTATGGATTTGGTTTTAAAAGCTCCCTTTTAAAAATTAATCCATATAAAATGACATTGTAAGTACCATAATTTTTTAAACTTATTTGAAGAAGGGAGTGTTGAACACACAATTTTAACAAATACCACTTATTATGGAAAGATACCACAAATTATATTGTAGACAATTTGAAATTGAAAGTTCTTTATGAAAATTGTGTTCAACAGTTTTAAAAACCATAATAGAAGACTTCTCTTCTATTTGTAGAGTAAGCGCACTGAAGCGTACACTTCCCTATTACATTCGGTACCAAGTTATGCACTGAAATGTACATAAGTCACAAAGAAAATTTAGAAATGACAGGTTTTGAAACGTTTGAACTCTTGCTCGAACCCTGCTGAGCGCGGATATAGCGGCGTATAGTCTGCTTGACAGGATAAGTTATTTGTAAAGATACACTTTTCTTACGTTGAGGTCCGAGTTATGCACTGAAATTGTACATAAGTCATCCAGAAAAATTAGAATTGACATGTTTTAAAAATGTTTGAACTCTTGCTCGAACTTCATTTACACACATGTTCAATGTTAATCGATAGTTTTTAGGTACGATAGAATGTTATCGATCCAAAGATATGTCGAGAAGATGCTTTTTTTGGTATTTTTGAAATCTTTTGTCTGTTGAGATAGTGGTTTTGTTTTAGTATTTAATTTTGTATTGTCTTGTTATTGTTGTGGGGTGGGGTGGGATGAGGTGAGAATTGGGGTGGAGGAGTGGGGGTGGTGTGAGAGCTCGCGCGCGCGAGCTTGGGTGAGTAGGGAATGCGGGAAAATAAAGATAAAAAACATAAGAGAGGTGTGAGAGAGAGCTAGTAGAGTGAGAGAGGAGAATCAAGCGAGTGAGAGTCTGTTCCAGATCGGGGGGGGTGGCGCAGTGGTGTGGTGCTAATACTTAATCGTGAAACCGAGAGCGTGTCCTATGATATGAAAGCGTGAGAGAGACCGAGTGTTCAGTTAGTATGAGTTAATGGTCATGTAACTGGGTTTTCTGGAGCGCGTACATAGAGTGAGATTAAAAGTTAAAAGTTTTACATCATTTAATTTTTGATAATGTTTGATTAAGATTGGTGCTTGTGCGGGATTGATGAACTGATTGCACGAGATGCTATGGCTGCCTTGAGTCACTATACATAGGTATTTATCAAAGTGAATTCCATATCTGTGAGTCGAGATTCGCAACCCCTAGAACTTGAGCGCAAATGCAGATGAAAGACACATACCGGCTTCTACTTAGGGGGGAGCGCATTAAAGAGTGCCGCGTCCGTACTTCTTTGACGACCAGCTAACTACCTATCACCTCCAGTAAAATAGAGATGCCTCCAAATGGAGCGCGAGAAGAGCCGCGAGTGCGATTCGAGCCAGCCCGCGTGAATCCGAATCTAAATTTTAGTTAGTTCATAACCACGGTATCATTCATATCTGTGAGAGTGACGCGAGAGTCCCATGTCTAATAGTGTTTTCTACGGAGCGCGTGCGCGCGTGCGAGCGCTTTATCACCACACATCCCTTGAGGTGCCTTTTCATTGGTCTCTGAAGAGAACGAGCACAATAACATGTTGCAGTGTACAATCTACGGAGCGAACTTGGCGAGAGAGAACATACAAAGTGCGTGAGTGCGAGCCGCGCCATTGCCTAACGATATTTTGTTTGGGATCAACGAGAGTTTCACTCAGTCACAATCTTAGGTTAAGTAGCCATTGGAGTACCAAGCTATCACGATGAGGTCATACCATGCTTTTAAGTATCTCTTGAGCATACTTAGCTGTTTAATAAAGATACCATACGTGGGGATTGGTGGATCTAAAATCCTAAAAAAATTTTAGCTCCACATCATAGACATTTCACAACTGTTGTGCATTGATTTTTCAAACTTTTTGGAAAGTTTTAGGTTTGTAGAACCAAATATAATGTCATCAACATAAATTTGCACAAGCAATATATCTTCACCTTTTTTAGTAATGAATAGAGTCGGATCAATAGAACCTTATAAGAATCCTTTGGATACCAGAAAGTTGGAGAGTTCATCATACCATGCCCTTGAAGCTTGCTTGAGTCCATATAAAGCCTTCTTGAGACGACAGACTTTGTCAGGATGATTTGGGTCTACGAATCCGTTCGCTGATTTACCGTAACACTTCTCCACAGAGGACCGTTAAGAAATGTTGTCTTGACGTCCATCTGGTATACTAAAAATGATTTGTATGCAGCATACGCAACGAATAACCGGACAGCTTCCAACCAAGCAACTAGAGCAAATGACTCTTCAAAATCAATTCCTTCCTTTTGGCTGTATCCCTTAGCTACAAGACGAGCTTTGTTGCGAATTACAGTATTCTCCTCGTCACGTTTGTTTTTACAGAGCCACTTCATGTTAATGACATTTTTGTAGAGTGGCCTGTCGACTAATTCCCATACATCTAATCGATCAAACTGGTGGCATTCTTCCTGCATCGCTTCAATCCATGCAGAATCAGCCATGGCTTCTTTGATGTTCTTCGGTTCAGTTTGACTCACGGTGAGTGCGAACATACACATCTCGCCATCTGTTTCTAGCTGACGTCTTATTCTAATTGATTGAGAAGAATTTCCAATGACTTGTTCTAACAGATGATCTTTTGTCCAACGATGTTCAGAGGGATGTCGTTGATAGAAAGTATGCATGTTTGACGAGTAAACATAACGAGACGATGTCTCCCCTCGTTCTTCTACCGGTGTACTAAAGATGTTGATAAATTCATCTTCTTTAACTTGTTCATTTTCTTTATCAGTTTCTGCTTGATTAATGTTCTTAATAGCAATGATAGTTGGTGCTTGAGTTGTAGTTTCAGGTGTTTTTTGAATGTTCAATGGAGGAATATCTGCAACAACGGTTATTGAAGTAGAATTGAGAGTTGTATTATTGTTGTTGACAGTTGATTAGTGCATCAGTAGCAGTTACAACGGAAGCTTTGACACAACTAGAGTAATTTCAGCATTTTGAGTAATTCCATCGAACACTCGGGACTAAATAGAAAATCCAGCTCATTTGATGTTGTTATTGTCTCAGCTAAATGAGGAACATTTTCTTGACTTTGGGGACCAGGACTTAAACTGGCATTTTCAAGTGCCGTTGTCAGACATTGTGGAACATGGTCAGAACTGCGTGATCTGACGCCATCTGTGGTAATTTGTCAAAGTTAACATTAATGGTTTCGAATATCACTTTTGTTCTCTTGTTATATACTCGATAAGCTCTTGATTGAGTAGAATACCCTACAAAAATACAAGCATCGCCTTTTTCTTTCATCTTGTCAAGATTCTCTCCATCTCTGACGATGTAGCAAAGAGAGCCAAAAATGTAAAAGAACTTAACAGACGGTTTTCGGCCATTGATGATGTGATAAGTTGTTTTCTCATGTCGAAGAATTACGAGTGAACGGTTCTGAGTAAAACATGTTGTTGCAATTACTTTAGCCCATAAGAACAAAGGAACTTTTGCGACGCTTAGCATTGTTCGAGTAAGCCTCAACAAGAGTAACGGTTTTTTTCCGTCTTTCACAACGCCGTTTTGTTCATGTTTCGAGCAGTTGACGTTTAGGTGTACAATCCTTTCTTGAGCAAAGTAGCATGTAAGAATTTTATTTCAAAAATTCCATGCCTTTGTCAAGTTTTCCAAACTTTTCTACACTTGAGCATGAGGCCTCTTTGAACAAGGTTGAGGAAATGCGATGAGAACTTCATCGTGTTTCGTCTTTGGATCTCAAGAAGTGAGTCCAAGTATATCGTGAATAATCATCAACAATTACCACACATATTTCTTACCATTAAAGCTTTCTACCCTCATGGGACCACATAAGTCCATGTGCACAATTTGTAACTGTCGCTTTAAGCTTGGGGTAGTTTTTGTCTTGAAAGACTTACATTTTGCTTTCCCCAACTCACAAGAAGAAAAAAGATTATCTTTGACAAATTTCAATTTAGGAAGGCCAGTCACAATATCATAATTTGAAGGCAAGTTGATGGTATCAAAGTTTAGATGTAAGAGACGACGATACCATAACCATGCTTGTGACGATATAGCTTTAGCCATTAAGCAAATTGATGTGTCTTGAAGAGTGATGGAATACAGATATGTGCCATGAGAACCTATGAGTAGATCATTTCCCTTCAAATCACGGATGTAACATGTAGACTTCCAAAAAGCAAATTCCAAATCCGCATCACAAAATTGACCAACGAAGAATAAATTATAATTCAGCCCTTCGACGTAATAAACCCTTATGATAGTTACATTCCCTTGAACTAGATCTACATAACCAAGAATCGGTGCAATTTGATCATTTCCAAACTTCATCGTACCCAGAAATTGCTCCATAAAGTTACCTAGACTCTTGAGATTTCCCGTCATGTGCTTTGAGCACATAGAGTCGACGATTAATAGAATTATCTCAACGCGCTGCAAAAAAATAAAAACAATGGAGTATTGGACAAAGTGGATCCCCTAAGTGTTATGGATTCCAAAATATTAGTAGTTCTAGATTTATTTCCTAGAGGCATACTAGCATCTGGTTTAACATTCACTGTACAAGTCTTAGGTTTCCATTTATATCCTGGTGGAGTGATCTTAGAGTACCAACCATTATACCAGACTTACTATACATGCCATATGCTCCCATATTTGTGCTTCTAGGTTCTGGTTAGTGGATTCTGAGGCAACTATTTTCTTAAGAGGTGTTGCAACAGATTGGTTTATATTTCTCATGGGTTCTCTAGTACTAATAGGCACAACAATTGACTGTTTAGTCCTATAATTCACGCCATTAATATAATGAAAAACACACATATCATGATTGTCATTAAGCACATATTTTCCACAAGTAACACAGACAAAGTTTACATTCGAGGTCATAGCATTCAAACTGTCATTACATGCCCAAAGTTTTACAGACGTTTTATTTTTAGAAAACTTAAAATTCCTATGGTGGTCTTCTACTTGTTACTTCTTTCCTTAACTATTGTTAATGCATGACTCTATCTTCCAATTGATTGCTCTTAAGCTGTAGTCTGCTAACACTAGTAGTGGGAATTACTCCCTGTAGGAGAAAGATACGCGTTTGTTAGTGTTTTCCCAATGTCTTGATCAACAGTGGTTCTAGTTTGATTAGGCTTTGTGTGCACTTTATACATTCCGGGTGCAATCACAGTTATGTTCTTTAAAATTGACTTCACATTCTAAGGCAAAATCTGTGCAGTGACTGAATTTGAAAAATCATTGGACACATTATTTATGGTAACCGACTTTGACTTTGAAAAATCTTTCTTTGCAAGAGAATCTGAAAAAGTAGTCGGTTTACCTAAAACTGATTGTCTTTGACTTTTAAAATCATTCGGTTGTCGAATAACCGATGGTTTTTCAAACTTAGTTTCCACAGATTTTTCTTTCATTTTTTCAATAAGTTTATTCAACTTACTTATTGCAATGTCTTTGTCTTGTAATTGAGCTTTTAGATCTTGAATTTCAAAATATTTGACATTTAATTCTCGAAATGAATTTGATTCTTTTTGTTTCCAAACTTTGTCATTATTAAGTTGTTCCTGACTTTGCTGTAAAGCGAGTTCTAGATTAATTGAATGTTGTTCAAGTTCAGAAAATCTTTTTGACAATTTATTGAAAGATTTGTTGTTGACATTGTCTGTTCTTTTTGAAAGCTTTTTTTCAAGACGTTCACATTTGACTACTTGGTCCACATAATCACATTGTAAGTCAGTGAATTCATCAAGGGTTGTATATACACCAAGTATAGCATTCATATGATCAACATAATAATATTCCTTGGAAAGTCGGTCGATTTCATTCAAAAACTGTGTTTTTTGAGTTTCCAGTTGAGATTTAAGAGAGTCCACTTCATTATCAAGAGAATTAAAGTATCTTAAATCAGCAACCATTTCTTCTTTCAAACACAAGTGAAATTTTTCTAAATCACCATTGATTTTTTGAATTTGGGGACAAAAGTTTCCTTTGATTGTATTTTGAATAAATGGATCTATATGACCAAAACATGTCCTTCTAGCGATTGTTTGTTTGCAACGTTCCACTCCATCAAAAATCGTGTCAACACTACTTTTAATTTTGAAAAGTTCTTTAGAGCTTTTACACTTTTGATCCACGATGGAATTTACCATCCGTCCTTTCTAACAAATTGGAGTATGTTTATTAAAAGACTCTTTTGAATTTTTATTCTTAGCAACTGTATGACTCATTTTTGACCTTTCTAAAAAATATCTTGTTCAGCCGACTTTTCACGTTGTGGAACAAACAAGTCATAAAGATTATTTAAGTTTTTATAATCAAAAGGTTTGATTAAATCACTTAATTTTGATCGACTTTCTTGGGCAAGACGAATCGTTTCATCAGATTCAGAAGTTAACATTAAAGCAAGATTATCATTATAGCAACCTATATCATACAAATGAGGATTCGTTGTTTGAGCTTTCTTGAGGAACTCAAGTTTAACAAAACTCGTTTTACAATTACGATTAAGCATATTCATTGTTTGAACTGATTGATTGTTTTGTATACAATATCATCCAAAGCTTTGATTTTATTTTCTAAAGCAATGACTTTTTCAATTTTCTTGTCTTCACGAGCTTTGTAAAACTTCTTTTGAGCCTCTTTTTTTGTGACATTATGGAGATTAGCTCTTGATGTTCAATAAGCTCTTTTTTCATTTTTGAAATCATTTATCTTTTGAGTATATTCATCAAATGACTTTTCAAAAGACATTTTATGTGAGATTAGCTCCCCTTTAGCTTTTGCACATTCAATTTCAACCTTTAACGCATAATTCACATCATGATACCTATCAAGTTCAGCTTGGAACTTTTTAAGGTCTTTGAACATCAGTTGATTATTCTTTGCTAGTTTAGTGTTTGCTTCTTTGAAATGGTTGTTTGATGATTCTAAACATTTATTTTTGTTTTTGTAATCTTCAAGTTGGCATTGTTGTTTACCTATTAACGTTTTGATTGATGATTCCAAAAGTTTATTTTGATTTTTACTGTTATTAATTTAACATTTTAATTTCTCAATTAAATAAGCAAGCAAATCACGTTCTCTAGCAAGAACATCATCATCATTTTGTACCTTTTGCAATGGCTCAGCATCAAAGACGGGTCCAGAATTATCTGCAGCATCTGGAGTGACCTCTTGAATCTTTGCCATGTACAGATAATGTGCTTCCAGTTCCTGATCTTTAGGTTCATCATCAGTGTCATCCCTCCAATCAACTTGTTTAGCAATCAACTGGATTCCAGCTTCCTCTTGCTTACACAATAGCATCTTCTCCTTATAATAAGTTACATCCTTTGCCCGTTTGGTTTCTGACATCCCTTTGCTACATGCCCATATTCCTTGCACTTATAGCACTGAATCCTAGACTGCTGCACCACCTGTTTACCTACATTCTCCCTAGCCCTAGCAACATTGACTGCCCTTTGATTATCATACCTAGTTCCTTCGTTGATTCTTGGAGTATTATCCTGATTTGCTCTACTGGTATTTGATGAAGTTCTGAGGTTGTTGTTGGTAGATTTGTAGATTTTCTTGAATGATAGAGAGATTAAAGCTATCAGTTTATCAATCTCCTTCTCCTTTGATAATGCATCATCTTTAGTAACCATATCAGGTTCTTGATTATAAATGGGTGGAGGAGAGTTGAAAATTGCTTTACCTTTGTTTCTAGTAGCATCTTGTTGTGATCTGGTTGAGGAATTTTGAGTGTATTGTGTAGGATGTGGTTGAGAATGGTAAACTGGTTGTTGTTGAGCAACAAGTGAAAGTGGATTAGCAGTACGTGCTAGTCTTTCAGCTATTATCTTTCTGACTTCGTTCTAGTTTTGCTTCAGAATGTCATAAAGTTTGTGGTAAGAGACAGTCTTCAACTATTGACTCTGCTTAACAAGTGTCATAAACCTTTGCCATTCTGGTTGTAATTGAAGTAAGAACTGAACATTCACTTGATGATTGGTAACTTCACACTTATTTCTAACAAGCTCATTCATTATCTTGTAAAACCTTAAGTAATACAATTCAAGTGTTTCACCATCTCGTGAGGTGAACTTTCCAAATTCCCAATACATATTGGTTTCAAGATCTTAGACATTGATTGAATCACCTTGTTTCAACCTTTCAACGGCTTTCTACATCTCACATGCATTTGGACAAGCATCAACTGTGAAGTAGATATCATTATCTATCTATGTGAGGATTATCTGAACAACTTCAACTTTAGCATCCAATCATTTCCTTATGTCTTTTGAAACATTCTTATAGTTCTTCATATACCCTTCTGTAGTGGTTTCGGAACTACCTTCTGCAACTAGAATTGTTCTTTCAGACCATTTAAATTTGTGAGGTGGATTGTCAAGACAATAGTAGATAAGTTTATTATTAGGTTTGATGTCAATGTATTTCTTGTATCTGAATTTCCCATTGAACGTAGTTACCCGATGCTAACATTGAAGGATGATCTTTACCACCGGATTCCATGATAGCATTTTGAAGAGCACTTGATGTTTAAGTTTATGGAGTGATGGTTGTTGTAGATTTGAGTATTGAAATCTAGTTCACGGGATTTTACAAGTCTTGATTAAACCAAGAAAAAATGAGTATTTCGCGGGATTTTACTAAATCAAGAAGAACCGTAAAAATAGAATTATTGATCGAAAAAGAAGCTTGTCAAAATCGGTTAAGTGGCAAAATTGGTTAAGTGCAAAATCGGCTAGTGGCAAAATCGGTTGATGTCAAAATCGGTGAGATGGCAATTTTGGTTGTTGTGCTAAATCGGTTAAGTGGCTAATTTTGTTAATGTGCTAAATTGGTTAAGTGGCAATTTCAGTAGAGTTGCTAAATCGGCTAATTGTCAATTTTGGTGAACTCAAAGTGGCTAAACCGGCTCCTTCAAACATTTTTCCAGAAAACCAACTTTTAAAACACCTAAAAGACATACTTTTTAATGATTTTTGTTGATTTCTTTTGCAAAACTAAGTATAACTAAGATACTCTTAACATAAAAACACAAACTTTATGGTTTTTAAAACCAAATTTTTTTCCACTTTTTGAATCAAGAAAAAGGACAAAATAATCTTGAAAATTTTAACAAGAACCTTGTTTCTACTTAAATAAGCTACTAAACTAATAAGCTAAACAAACTAATCTATAGAAAACAAGAAAACCTTGACCAAATAAGGTCGAAATAAGCTCACATAAGCCACGACTTAGCTTCTAATACACACGAACCACAACTACAAACCACCAAAAAACCCCTTGGTGATTGATACCACATGTTATCCCAATACTAGTCCATAACACAACCTAATAAGCTACAAATAAGCTTAACATATGTCGAACCAAATAAGAAAGAGAAAAAGAGATGTAAAGAGAGAAAGAGAGGTGGATGATTACACTATGGGAAATGGTAACCAAGACCCTCTCCATGTGTCGAGAGGGACTTTTATAGTCCAAGGCCTCTAGTAAGCGTATGGGCTTTACTTAATGGGTCGGGCTTGGCTTCAAGTGGGCTTTGAGCCAGAAACATGGTCAATATTAGATTACAGTCCAAGCCCGTTTAGCCCGACTAGCCTATTACAAACGAAGATTAATAATAACTAAGATGACCGATAACATTCTTGTTTGACTTAATAAAATTAAGGCTAACACTCTGTGACGCAGGAATGTAGTCTTTAGGACAACCTTTCCAATATCCTATGTGGAATTTGATTGAAACTTCAGACACCTCTAATCCAGAGAAACCCTGATCACTGAATGTATGAATAAATGTTAATAGTTTATTTATAGTTGATATTGACAGATGGTAGTTTTAATGATTAACAAATATTAGCATGCTTTCAAAATCAAGAGTGTACCTTAGGTTGTTATGATAGGTTGTCAAAAGTCTCCTTGAAAACAATGTTTCATGTTCGGTGCTTTAGTCCAGTGTCTTCGTCTTTCGTCATTAGTATTTTTAGGCTATTTGGGCTTGACACTCGAGATATTGCGACCTATAATT
>BQNB010209337.1:0-10344 GCA_026074375.1 Tanacetum coccineum
TTTCACAAGTGACACAAAGGCAAATTTTAAATCTTTTGTTCGGGAACTTATTATGATAATGCTTCAATTGAAAGCATTATTTTGATGATGATTTTTATAGATAATTAAGGATAATGTTTTTATATTTTTGATTTTTGATATTATTATTATTTTTTTATTTTTTTTATACTAATACTAATAAAAGAAAATGAAAAATATTTTTGAGTTTTATATTTTTATAAATAAAAGAAAATATTCACAAACGGGAAAAATTAACTTCACGAGGGAAGGGTCTTCAAACACTAATCGTCAAACAAACACAAAAATCGTTTCACAGCCTCCCCGGCAGCGACGCTAAAAATTGATATCCTCTTTTTAGGGTTAAAAATATAAATAATATAATAATAATATACTATAAATATTTAAACCCAAAAACAAATCAAGTTGCCCTTGAAAAGTTTCAAAGAAAGATAGTCAATGAAAACCGGGAGTAGTATGATATTCCCGGGTCGTTTTTCCCCAACGAGGCGTGAATGGACGGTCGAGCTAATGGTTTGACGATCGGATGCTTGAATAGGACAAATATTAGATTGGTTTTCTAAATCCTACGGGAAATTATAAAAAATTAACTAAAAATCAAGCAAAGGCTCGGAATTAAACCTAAAACTACGAGAAAGCATAAAAAGGCATTTAAATAACTTAAAAATCTACGGGAAGCATAAATTAGGCATAAAAGGAAAACCTAAGTCTACGGGAGCATAAAAATTAAGGCAATTAAACTAAAAACGCTAAAACGAGAACGAGATTCTAATCTCGTTCTTTAAAAGACCAAATTATGCAAAAATAACCCTACGGATGAAAAATTATTTTTCCTAGGTCCTACATGATAAAAGAAAATTTTGAAAAAAAGAATTATATTTTTTTGACTTTTATTTTATTTATTATGAATTAAAAACTGTTTTAATAAAAATTAATTATAAAAAATAGTAAACAAATTATTAAAAATCTGGAAAAATCAGGGAAAGTACTTTAATGTATGTAGAATCCAGGAAAAATAAGAGCTTGAACAAACAGCTTATAAATAAGCTGAAATAAGCTAAACTTGGGCTGATAGCTTAAAGAGGAAAATGAGTAAAAAGTTAAATTGGTTTGGTATCTTAACAGAAAAGACCCAAGGGCAAGTGTGTAGCAGAGGTGGTGTTGAGGCTTTGGTATGCAAGGGGGAGGTCATGGGTTCGACCCCCATGCCTCTCTTTTTGGTAAACATTTTTTTTTAATTTTCTGTTTGCAAAAATGTAAAACAAAGAAAAATAAACAACTTTAAAAAAGACACTTTTTTACAAAACTCAAAAATAAGCTGGAAAAATAAGCACAAAAGGGCAGACTACTCTATTTAAACTAAAGCCTAATCCTAAGCTAACTGCTATGGCAATCTAAGACAAACAAGCATAAGCACAACTCAAATAAGCCAAGACAGATGGCTACTCTAACCTAATAAGCTAATGTAACTAAAAATAAACCAGTAAAAACAGACAAATAAGCTGAAATAAGTAGAATAAGCAAATTGGGTGAAAATGGGTAAAGT
This sequence comes from Tanacetum coccineum, assembly GCA_026074375.1. Lineage (NCBI taxonomy): Eukaryota > Viridiplantae > Streptophyta > Magnoliopsida > Asterales > Asteraceae > Tanacetum > Tanacetum coccineum. The sequence goes on from BQNB010209337.1 coordinate 1,565, forward strand.
CTGTCAACACACAGCCCCTTGGGTGACTTTTTGGGCTTAAAAAAAAGCCTGAAAATGGATTCTTATAAGCTTGTGGCTTTTACCATTTTAAAGAATGGCCTAAAAGCTTCGCAAAAGTGCTTTTCAAATTGGTTTTGAAATACTGACAAGCCTAGAAAAAGCTTATCAAAAGGACTGGTCGTTCCTTTTTCACACTTAACAAAAAATAATGACAGATTTAACCCATTTTGCAATGGGTTAGTGCATGCTAACATAAGACTATACTATTGCATGAAAAGACTTAAAACAAGTGGAACACAAGCCTCAAAAGGCTTTTTTGGACAGCTTATGTAAAAAACTTATGCAAACTGCCAAATTTGGACAGTTTAAAACAGTAAGAGCAAAAAAAAACTTGGCAAATTGGTTCTAGAATTTTGAAAACTAACAAATGACCTTGTATTGATGATTAAATGGCTTTTAAAACATGACTTGGTATCCCATTTTCTTTTTAAACCAGGTTTGACCCATTTCTGCCCTTAACCCAAACACCCCTTTAAAATTAAAAAATGCAATTTTTACAACTAGAAAGCTGATTTTAAAGAGAGCTTTATAAAAACAGATGAAAACTAAGATTAATAAAGAACCAATAAGCAATTTGAAACAGGAAACAAGCACTTTAAGCAGGATTAATAATCAAACAGTAAAAGCTATTAAGGACAAATATAATCAAAAACTTGAACAAAAAAAAAAATTTTAATTATAAAGAAGCATACATGAGGCCTAGACAATATCAATAAGCAACAATAAACTATAAAAAGCAGGAATTAAGCACAAAAAGCAGATGAACAGTGAAATTGCAAAAAATGGAATTTTAAAGAACTTACAAGCTCCCTTGGCTATCTGTCTGAATTCAGGAACCCAATAACAAACCTAATGCTTTCCACAAAGCTCTAAAACCGTGGCCATCCTGAATTTACCATGCTCCAATGCCTTTGACATAATTTGTATATTTTTCGATTTTTTTTATGAACAATAAGGAAAATGAAAATTATAACTCAGAAATGTTAACTTCAAAACAATGCTTTCATTAAAACTCTAAACTGATACATAGGTTGAAAATAAGAACAATGAGCTGAATTTAACTTCACAAAACTAAAATTAATACAATAACAGGACTGAAAATTGAATTAATAATTTAAAGAGTACAAAGCTTGAAAATTGAAGAACAATAATTTTAAAAACATGAAAACATAAATAAAGACATTTTTAAAATAAAGATAAAACTAAAAAACTAAACTACTCCTCCATCTGGCTTCTGTTTTCTTCTTTCTTTTTATAAGCTGGCAAGTGTGCTTGTTGTGTTTCTTGTGTGAGGAGAAACCAAGTCTTCAATCTCATCCATCCTTTTTGCTTTGTACCCAATTCCCATGATCTTAACCCTTCAATTGTTTGCTTTATTCTTGAAAACGAATGGGGATGTATGGGATTGCCAACATGGCATATGACTTTTGTGAAGTGGGGTAGAGGGAAAGAGATGGTTTTGTTTCTTGTTGCAGGGGGGGCAGTAGTACATGAAGGGGTGAGAGTATCAATGGTGTTGGCGAGAAAATTGCATAGTACTATGTTTTGTATTGACAGGGTAGAACTTTGGATCATTGGCAAAAAGAGCCCCTTAACTCTTATATCTTGCTTGCAAATTCAGTCCATGTGGTGGGGTTAATGTTTGAGAGGTTGGCAGTTTTAGCCCCTGAAAGATATATTAGTTATTGCAAACGTGGTCCTTGGTGGTGATTAGTTAGAGGTTTTGGGCCGGGTTGGTAGTTTGGGCCGTTTGGTTTATTATTAAAAAGGGTATTGGGCTTATGGGACTTGTGGGCTTATGGTTTAGTAAATAAATACTATTGGGTTGTCCCGGCCCATTAACTCGGGTACGGGTCGGCCCAATAAGATATTTATGCCTTCGGCTTCGGTTTTCGATGCTCTTTCCAATGCCGCTTCATGGTTTTGTCTGGTTTGGCTTCGTTTTTTGTTCTTTAGTGAATATCCGGTACCTGCACAGTACAAACACAAAAATAAGCATATTTATGGCATTTAATGTGCGTTTTTGGTCGTTTAGGGTCAATTTATTAGGTAAAAGGTATGTGTAATTATACACATACCAATCCCTAACCATAAATTCAGCCTTATGGCTATCAAGGACGGGGAGTAGTACTACCCTCAATACCAAGAAAATTAGCATAATGATTAACAAACGCACCTGCAACTTCATTACCTTCATGAAGAGTATTAGACGAATCACGGACCATTTTAATCCGATTGCGAGCGCATTTACTCTTAACAATTTTATGAAAGTAAGCCGTATTAGAGTCACCTGCATTAAGCCATTCAATCTTGGATTTTTGTCTTAAGAATCGCTCCTCATCAAGAAAAGCTTCTTTAAAAGCTAGAAGATAGTGAGCATGGTCCTCATGAAGATCAAAATTATTAGGCTCCTTCTCAATAGCTTTTTGGATTTCATCCAATTCCTTTCGTAAGAGATCAACACGAGTATGAAGTTTTACCTGGTCATGGAGAAGCTTGCGAAAAGGAGATTTCAGCCCCTTTAGGCGTTTGACAACACGATTCATAGCACACCCATCCACATTAAGATTCCAACCAGATTCAACCACTTCACGAAATCCCTCCTTATAAACAAGAATATTATAGAACTTAAAAGGCTAAGGTTTAGGTTTAGAAACTGTAGGGATACGAAGAACACAAGGAGAGTGATCCGAAATCCTATACGGTTAGAAAATAGCAAAGGACCCTGGGAAATCATCCTGAAACTGCAAGTTTCCCATAATCCTATCTATTTTCTTCAGGACGCCATTAGAGCCTTTTGGTTTTTGAGTCCATGTAAAATGAAGCCCTGTACAGTTAACATCCATAACCTGCATGTTATGAACACATTCCTTAAACTCACGCATGGATATACTAGGCTCATAGCCTCCATAGGAGTGATCTTCCAAATTAAGAGCAGCATTGAAATCGCCCAAAAGAACCCAAGGTTTATCTCTCATAAGACCAGCATGACACTAGCAAATAAAGCGTGCTTCTTAATTTCGTGAGGTTGTTTGGTTGGTGTTTACTGTAATTGACGAATAAATGCTTAACGGAAAATACCCGTTTTAAAGATACATTTTCATAACTTCTAAAGGATACTTTGAGGACAAGTAGGATTCAAGTGGTGGAGGATATTTGATGACCTGCAGAATAACGTCACTTTTTATAGCATCATTTTATTCCCAATGTAAATTTACCATTTGAATGTGAAAAGATGTATTGAGAGAGAATTGGTACTTAATCGTTTATATTTGAGATTTGCAGTAATTATGGAGTATTTTGTGAAGATTGACTAAAAGGCACGCATTTTGGAGCATAAACGAAGAGTTCGAGAAAGTCTACTGATCTGACAGCCAATACGCCGTATTATTCTAGACCTACACGACATATCTAAGACTTTGACGAATCAAAAGACCATTGCCTAACTTTTAAGAATACGCCGTATCCACATGCAAAGATACGTTTTCCTTTCAATTCCTGTATATAAATACTTTGGTCAACAAAGAAGAACCAACTGGTTTTACCTCAATACGCCGTATCCATCAAGAAGATACGGCGTATCTGTGCCTACACTTCACAAATAACGATGAAGGATTAAAGACCCATACGCCTGTATACAGGACTTTATAATTCGTATCACAGGATAAAGATTTGAAGATTCTGAAAGATATCGAACGTGGTCCTTACTCTAATAAATCCCCAATACGTCGTGTCCCATGTCGCCCAATACGGCGTATTGACCCTTTTCCATACTTTATAAATACAACACCCTAAACTCATGTTTTAGGTATGCAAGTGAAGACCTGAAAACTATCCAGGTTTCGACTTAATAAACGATAAGTGTGACATAGAAGGTCTGGAAAATAGACCTCAAGATCTATTAGAGAAAATTACTCTTGTTGTAATCTTCTGTCAGCCTGCGTTTAAGGCTTCTTTTCTTAATCGTTTATATATGAACCGTGTGTATTTTTCACATGACTATAGGCTGTACGCTTAGGTATTGCAACATCTTATGAAGGTTTGAATGTTTGGTTTGTTTTATATCGATTGCTTACCTATATCGTTGATTATTGATTTATGTTTAGTCAATCATAGCTTGTTTACGTTGCTTTACGTATGAGACTATCATTTTAACTAGGGTCTTGTCTGACTTATTTTAATGTCGGCTGGCAACTTCGGTGTTGTTTGGGCGTTAGACTAGAGTCCGGGTTGAGCTCTACCATATGCTGATAGTAAAGTTTGGGTAATTAAGGCTCGATGTGCTAAGGTTTAATAAGGCACCATTATTTAAAATCCTAGATAGATTATAATCAACAAATGCTTGCTTTATGCGGATGCATCTAATTGTGATAGAATTTATGCTTGCGCACTAGGTTTTAGAAGAAGTAACGCATAATCTAGGAATGATATGCCCTATCCTCGACGATAAGCACTCATTGCACTAAAATAAACGCATACTCTGCGTGTTGTTATGGGTACTTTATTCTTGGTGATATGTTTTCCTTTTCATTTAGTGTTTTGAACCTGCTCCTCTATCGTTTGTTCATCTTCTTGTGTGTGTTTATTGCTTTACTTGTCATCAAAACCCTAGGTTAGATAACACAAACTGTGCCAGTTTCTCTGGCTGAAACCTCCTTTTATCATTAGCTTAGGTTTAACATAGAATAGAATAATTTAGAACTAGCATAGATAACTAAAATACTGATAGAATTAAAAATTAACGCTTTCGCTCTTAGGCTGTATTCCGCAGACACCCTCTACTTACCAACGACAACTACATTGTGTTAGGAGGATACACATGCCCGTTAAAGTGTTTGTGTTTAGGTAAATTAAAGTGTTGTTTAGGTAAAGTCGACAAAATATAAATGTAAAACTTGAATAACTAAAATAACAACCTACACGATGACACATCAATGCTCATAACAGTAGTGCTTATGGTTTCTTTGTGTATGTTGATCTACACAAGGATACGATAATGGAATAAAGAAGTGCTTCCTTCTTTGAAAGTATATTTCCTTGTTAACGAAGGAAATTGGAAGATCATCTAGAATAGATGATGAAGTTGTCCAAGATGAGAGACAACAAGATGATAATGATCTCCAAGATGAGAGATAAGATCAACCCAAAGAAGAAGAGGTTGAACCTAAAAAAGCAAAAGGGCAAGTACCAAGAAATTGTTTGGACTCGATTTTATCTCTTCTATGGTAGGAAATGAACATACTTCTTGTCGAGAAGTGATAACTTCCTCGGAAGGGCTTAATGGAAAGAAGCCACTAAAAGTGAAATAGATTCTATTTTACAAAAACATACTTGGGAGCTCGTGGGTTTACTTTCGGGTTGTAAACCACTAGGCTATAAATGGATCTTCAAAAAAAAGATAAAAGCTGATGGCACCATTGACAAGTACAAAGCAAGATTGGTAATCAAAGGATTTAGACAACGCGAAGGTCTAGATTACTTTGATACTTATTCGCCTGTTATGCGAATAACCTCGATTAGAATGTTACTTGCTATTGCCGCATTGAAAATTTGGATGTTCATCAAATGGATGTGAAAATGACATTTCTAAACAGAGATTTAGAAAAAAATACTATACATGAACCAACCTGAGGGTTTCATGGCTCCTGGACTAGAGAGCAAAGTTTGTAGGCTTGTTAAGTCATTATATGGCTTAAGGAAAGCTCCCAAACAAGGACATCAATTTTCACCATATCATGTAAGAATGTGGATTCGAAATTAATGGATGTATGTGTGTACTCCCGTGTTTATACATAGATGGTATAACTATCACTGGAAGTGATAAGAAGATAAACAAACTTGTTAGTGCAAATATTACGATATTTAATCTATACGATCTCTTTATGTTTTGGTGATGACAAACATATAACTTTTAATACGTAACGTAAAGTGCGCAAGTTACTCGTAATCACAAATTATCAATGCATACTCGCATCCACATCTCTCGACGTCTCAAGTCTACATTACATCAAACTGAACATTTGTGTCTCACTCCGACTTTAAATACATAAGGTATGTTACAAACAAGACATTATAAACTTTGTAGTGATGATCAAAGATCATAGTTTTTATGTTCTTAACTTTGTTATAAATGTTTAGTACAAAGAAGTGATAACGCAAAACTAGTTTCACAAAAAAATTATTTAGACTAAATATTTTATTTTGAATTATAAAGAAAGAAAAATGTTTTGTATTTGGTAATTATTTTTAAATTTCAAAGATTCTTGGTCTATTCAACCTAAACAGAAGTTGTTCACTCTTCACGCCAGAATTTAACCTTCGCCACAAAAAGACAAATAACGATAGAGCGTTTCTGTCAAGGCGGTCCCTTAAATAGGGCGGCGGCCTTTCCGCCTTAGAATACCGACGCCCCTCCCTAATATATATTTGGGACAGCCGTTTCGTGAAAGGATGTTGTTTAGACTCCTATAAATAGTGGGTTCACCTCTTTAACTTATTTTCATAATCCTTTTTTGCTACGATGCTTCTCTCAGTTCTTTTCTCTCTCTGGATTCTCACTAAATTCTCTCTTTAACTTTGATCATTCAGACTTTGGTTAAAATTTTTTCCCCCTTGTTTAAATGTGTTTTAAATCTTTATCCTTTCCTCTTGTTCTCAAGTGCCCAAGAGGAGAAGAAAACTCTCCGGTTTCTTCAAGATCCGAAGTTATGTAGTCTAGTTAGTCCATTTGTAACATTTGTTACATATAGATCGAGTCCATGTCTTCCAATCTTTAGTAGTGTGTAGATCCAAATGATGTATATATTTGGATGGGTTGATTGTGGGTTGGTTGGTATTTTAGGCCTTAAAATACATTGGTGAAGTGGTAGATTGGTTCTAGCTAAGATTAGGACTCGACATCTAGCTTAGTGTCAGAAAATAAAGTAAGTGACGCGGTTTATGTGTTTAGGCCATTGAACACAAGGTTTGTTATGTTGGGAACGGGTTTGGTTGTACTCGAAGAAGAACTCGACATCTAGCTTAGTGTCAGAAAATAATGTAAGCATTGGTATAAGGTTTTCTCCGTCGAAAGGGGGCTTGTTGATTAGTGAAGTAACTCTCGAGTTGGATACTCGGGGAGTGGAGTAGGGCGAAGAGGAGCTTCGTGACTGAACCACTATAAATCATCGTGTCGGTTTGCATTTTCTTTTACCTTTCGCTTTACTTATTTCTTTACATTTACCGCTTTACTTTTACACTTGCATTGTGCTATGATTGTGTGAATGGTTGTGTATATATTGTTAGTTAAGGTTGTGTACTACTTTGTAGTTAATATTGTGGTTGAGTTTGTATTATTAAGATATGTGCTAGTTGTTGTAAAACCTATTATCGACACTTCTCATATTACGTCTAACTTGATTGGCAATTTGATACTAAAGATTTAATTTTTTTAAATGGAAACGTATTCCCCTCCCCCTCTTCGGTTTCCACAATTGATATCAGGAGCCATGTCGCTCTAGTTTTTAAAACAAATGACTTTTAAAATAGAGTATGATCCATGTATCAAATTACCCATGAAGGGAGACTAAATATGAAAAGTGTTTTGTTGCTTGATTCGTATTAGTTTTGTTGTTAAATATACCTCGTATACTAGCTTGACTGAAAATATTCTCAAAAAGCTTAGAAGTGTAAAATACGTCTTTGTAAGTCCTAGGAGTAAAAATGATGTCTAAAACACGTGCTTTATGTGCTGGAACAACTTCATGAGGTCCTACGTCCCTACATTAAGTTACCAAATTATTTAATATAAAAAACGTATTTTTGGGTCTCTAGTGGCGGTCCCCTAAATGTTCAGGTGGCCCCCTAATATATCTGGGAGCCGTCACCTTTATGGGGGTCGTCTGTCTATTTAAGCAGAATTTGGCAAACTTCGAAAAATCATATAAAATTAACCGTAAGTCCGTAAAAGTCGTGCCACCAGTCATTTCGAAGATAATTATGTCTACTTTCATTTAAAAATACTTCCAAGTCTTAATTCTAAACTTTAATAAGTCAGAAATGCAAAATACTACATAGTGGTCAAAACTTTGAGTTCCGTTTTAACGTAAAACTTGTATTTTACATTTTCCTTTGAGTCGGGCATTTCTAATTGATATATCTTTGAAAAATAGTGTATTTGTCCTTTCAAAATATTGATCTTAATTAATTTTTGAAATGGGGAGGAACTATTTTATTTTCAAATCAAATCAAGCTAAGTATACATCGTTATATCTAATACACAAAACAACGACGAATATCCTTATGTGTATGCTAGATGATTATGTGTGTTTACTTTTGTTTCAACTTGGTTAATAGATATTAATAAGTAATCATTACTATTTGTAATTGAGCTAATTATATATCTAAACACATGTGCCATGTATGCTATTTATATGTTACTAGTTTTTGGATTATGCCTAATAGGAATTACGCTAGATTTCTTGCGTTAAGTTGCAAAATTGTTTGTGCATTGCATATAGGCATAGATCACTATATTTACAAGTGTTACATAAACATCTTGTAGATCATTTTGAGTGTAGTAACTGTCACACCCTGACAATGGCGGAAACTCGGGAATGCAACATAATGATCAATCATAACACAAGATACAATATAGAGAAAACTACAATTGATAAGTGCTTAATTACACATATCTTTTACCTCTAAAAACGAGCTTAAATGACCAAAAACAGACAAAAACT
>BQNB010209338.1:0-10344 GCA_026074375.1 Tanacetum coccineum
ACTAACCAATTTGCTTATTTGCCTGTCAAAATTAAGGCTCATCGGGAACTTCCTAAGGTAAGCCTGGTTAATACAAGCCTTAAAAAGCTTAAATACCATCTTGGCCGATTTGACAATGTGGTGAAAAGCATATTACGCCTGATGCTTTAACATAAGGGGAATGGGGGTTTGAACACACTAAAACTGTTTTTATAAAAGAAATAATTCCATTTGTAAAGACCTTAAAAGACATATTTAATGTTTTTGATAAAAATCTTTTAAATGAGGTAACGGAAGTACAAATAGTTTTTAACCAGATGGAAGCTGCTGTTCAATAGTATTTTGTAGACAAACAATGCTTTGAAATTCAAAAGAAACAATTTTTAATTGAAAATGATCGACTCTTGGATCAAATAATTTCTCAAGATATTGTGAATATTGTTGTGAATTCTTCATTGGATATAAATACTTCTGTGAATGTGAATTCTTCTGCTGCTATGAATGATTCTGTGAATTATGTGGAAATGTGCAACAAGTGTCCCGAACTTAAAGTTGAGCTTATCAAACAACACAACATGGTTGAAAAAGACGAGTATAATAGACTTTCGAAAAGCTTTTCTAAACTTGAACAACACTGCATTTCTCTTGAACTTTCAATGCAACTCAATAAAGAAATTTTTCAAAAAAATAACACATTGGGGAACCAAATTGAACCTTAATTTGATCAACTATTTGAATTAAACAATTTGAAAGCTGAGCTTCAAGCAAAAGACACAACAAACGAGAAATTGAAGGAAAACATTAAACTTTTGAATAAAACTTCCACCACAAACAATGTGAAAAAGGACATAGATGAGATTGAGACCATATAGATCCCAGACTTAATAGATCTTTCTAGCCTATTAAGGGTGGTAGCCAATCTGGATAGATCCAAACTAACAAGAGAAACAGTGACTATGAACAATATAAGCTATGCGGAAACTAACTTATATTGCTAAGAAGAACAATGAATAAAATAGAACATTGATTACTATTAATCTGCTAGGTTATAGATTACTAACTATTAATATTTGTGAAACTTGTGTATGAAACCTTATATATTTCTAACTAGTGTCGTATGGTTCCTTTTATATACCAAGGAAAACCCTAATGGGCTTACAAAACATGTGAAGAGATAATGCATATATATTCCTATAATAACTTATGCATATCTCCTAACAGTACTATCTATTATATGCTAGCAGTACTAACTTACTACTAACATCATTAACTATATTGGCAGTACTAACAATGTACTGGCAGCACTAACTATTTATAACTAACAGTACTAACTACTTAGTCTATTTTCTTGAATCTTTAGCATTCTTCACCAGCAACACTAAGTAGAACTCGCAGTATATTCTCAAAACCTAGTGAGAAATTAGTTGTTGTCACGCCTATCAACAAAAAGAAAACAGTTAGGTTTGCTGAACCTGTCATATCATCAAGCACATCCCAAAAACAATTAGGCTCTTCCCAAATAAAGACCAAACAGACCACTAACAATTCTGTGTCAACTTCTACAGGAGTAAGTCGGTCTACTAAATCTAGCAGGTCAAAGTCTACAAACAATACAAAGAATGATAGGATCCTGCAGATTTCAAGTAGTACCAAGAAGAAGAATAAAGTAGAAGACCACTCTAGGATCATTAAGTCTTGTTTAAATAAAACGAATTGTGTTATTGAACCATCTGGAAATGCACATGTGCAGCATTCCAAATTAAATACAAATTCAGAATTAATGTGCGTTAAATATAATAGTTCTATGTTTGATGTTAGACATGAATTGTGCTTTCTTGAATTTGTTTCTGATATGAATGCGTGTTCCAAATCTAAAGCTGTTAAGAAAGCTAAAAAGCAATATGAATGGAAACCTACAGGAAAAGTGTTTACTAAAATTAGATATAACTAGAGACCCGCAGGAAGGACTTTCACTCTAGTTGGAAATGCATGCCTTTTAACTAGGATTACCGCCATTAATAAAGTGTCTCTTAGGGAACCCATTCCTCTAGAGGTAGTTGCACAAGAATCTGTAGTAACTAAGCTGTATACTAGGAGACCTAAGGTACCTAAGACTAATGGTTCTAATAACGAACCTAAGATTGCAAAATCTATGATTTCTAACAAAACGGAACCCGATACATCTCGAGGATCCAATACTTCAGTTGCTCTATCTTCTTCTTTTGTCGATCTCAGGTTGTCCAAATTGTTTTGTGGTATTTGGACTCCGGATGCTCAAAGCACATGACTAGAGATCGCTTTCATCTCACCAATTTTGTTCACAAGTTTCTCGGTACAGTCAAGTTCTAACGACCAGATTGCAAAGATTATGAGGTATGGTGACTATCAATTAGGGAATATCACAATTTCAAGGGTTTATTATGTGGAAGGACTAGGCCACAATCTATTCTTCGTTGGTTCATTCTGCGACTCAGATCTTGAAGTAGTGTTGAGAATTAGAGCCTTCTACAACTTAATGCTACTGGTTCAAGTTTGTGTTGCTGCTGAAGATTAGTGAAAACTGTCTAAGTCATTAGTGCTGCTAGTTATAATAGTTAGTACTGCTTATGTGATATGCATGAGATATATTAGGAATAGATATGCATGATCATGTAACGCGTTTTGTAAGCCCATTAGGGTTTCCTTGGTGTATAAAAGGAACCCTGCGGCATAGATCTAGATATAAGTTTTTCATATTAGTATTCATAGTTTGCATAGCAATCATAGTTAGTATTCATAGCTATTTTGTAACTTAAAATAGTATTCAAGAAAAATTATATATTTTGCACATGGATCTTTGTGGGCCTATGCGTGTTGCAAGTATAAATGGGAAAAAGTACATCCTCGTCATTGTAGATGATTACTCTCGGTTTACATGAATGAAGTTTCTAGCATCAAAGGATGAAGCTCCAAGTTTCATAATCAAGTTTCTGAGATGATACAAGTTAGATTGAATACGCCTGTCAGGAACATTCGTACAGATAATGGAACTGAGTTTGTCAAACAAACTCCACGTAGCTATTATGAGAGTGTTGGTATCTCTCATGAAACAACGGTTGCGCGATCTCTACAACAAAATGGTGTCGTTGAAAGGCAAAATTGTACTCTTGTTGAAGCCGCTCGAACAATGTTAATCTATGCAAAAGCTCCTTTATTTCTATGGGCCGAGGCAGTCGCTACCGCATGTTACACTCAAAACCGATCCATTATACGGCGACGCCATGGAAAAACTCTTTATGAGCTCTTACATGATAGAAAACCTGATCTATCTTACCTTCATGTCTTTGGTGCACTTTTCTATCCAAATAATGATAGTGAGGATTTAGGCAAACTTCAAGCTAAAGCTGATATAGGTATTTTCATTAGATATGCACCCAAGAAGAAATCTTACCGTATCTACAATCGACGTACCTAAAAAATCATTGAAACCATCCATGTCAATTTTGATGAGCTGACAAAAATGGTTTCTGAACAACTCAGTTCAAGACCCGGGCTTCAGTCAATGACTCCTGCAACATCCAGTTCAGGACTCGTTCCAAATCATATTCCTCAAAAACCTTGTATTCCACCACCAAGAGATGATTGAGATCGTTTGTTCTAACCTATATTTGATGAATACTTTAATCCTCCACCAATAGTTATATCTCCAGTTCCAGTCGCTGATGCACCAAGAGCTGTTGATTTAGCTGATTCACATGTGTCTACATCAATTAACCAAGATGCTTCATTAACAAGTATCCCATCATCACAAGAACATGAACATTCTCTAATTATTTCTCAAGGTTCTGAAGAATCACCAAAAATGCCACATTTTCATGATGATCCACTTTACTAATCTCTTCATGAAGACTCAACTTCTCAAGGATCGTCATCTAATGTGAGATCAATCCACACTCCATTCGAATCACATGGTAGATGGACTAAGGATCATCCTATAACAAATGTAATCAGAGATCCTTCTCGTTCCGTCTCCACCAGAAAGCAATTACAGACTGATGCCATGTGGTGTTATTTTGACGCCTTCCTAACTTCAGTCAAACCAAAGAACTTCAAATAAGCAATGACCGAACCGTCATGGAATGATGCAATGCAAGAAGAAATTCATGAATTTGAAAGGCTACAAGTTTGGGAATTGGTGCCGTGTCAAGATAGAGTCATGTTGATCAAACTAAAATGGATTTATAAGGTCAAAACGGACAAATTTGGTAGGGTACTAAAGAATAAGGCTAGATTAGTTGCTCATGGATTCAGGCAAGAAGAAGGAATCGATTTCGAGGAATCATTTACACCGGTTGCAAGAATAGAGGCCATCCATATCTTGTATCAAATGCAGCCAACAAGAATATGACGATTTTCCAAATGGATGTAAAAACGACTTTATTAAATGGCGAGCTTAAAGATGAGGTCTACGTTTCTCAACCTGAAGGTTTTGTGGATCAGGATAACCCATCGCATGTGTATAAGCTTAAAAAAGCTCTCTACGGTCTCAAACAAGCACCACATGCATGGTACGACATGCTATCAAGTATCCTCATTTCATAACATTTCTCTAAAGGTGTAGTAGATCCTACACTCTTTACACGAAAAGCAGGAAATGACTTATTATTGGTACAAATTTATGTTGATGATATAATATTTGCATCCACTAATACTGCTATGTGTAATGAGTTTGCTAATCTGATGACCACTAAGTTCAAGATGTCAATGATGGGGCAGATGTCATTTTTTTAGGATTACAAATTTCTCAGAGTCCCAGAGGCATCTTTCTAAACCAGTCAAAATATGCTTCTGAAATAATTAAAAAAATATGGCATGCTAACTAGTGATTCTGTAGACACACCTATGGTAGAAAAGAGTAAACTGGATGAAGATCTACAGAGGACACCAGTTGATGCTACACTTTACCGTAGCATAATTGGATCCCTCATGTATCTGACATCCAGTAGACCAGAACTTATTTATGCAGTCTGCTTATGTGCCTGATATCAGGCAAAGCCTACCAAAAAGCACTTAAATGCGGTTAAACGGATATTTCGATACCTAAAGGAAACCATTAACATGGGTCTGTGGTACTCGAAGGATACCGGTATGTATCTAACAGTATATGCAGATGCAGATCACGTGGGGTGTCAGGATACTAGACGTGGTACATCGGGAAGTGCTCAATTCTTAGGTGATAAACTTGTTACCTGGTCTTTCAAAAAGCAAAAGAGCACTGCAATCTCGAGTACAAAGGTGGAATATATTGCCTTATCTGGGTGTTGTGCTCAAATCCTATGGATGCGTTCACAGCTAACAAATTATGGTTTTTAATTCAATAAGATTCCTCTGTACTGCGACAACAAAAGTGCGATTGCTCTATGCTGCAACAACGTTCAACATTCTAGAGCCAAGCACATCGATGTACGATGCCATTTTATAAAGGAGCAGGTGAAGAATGGAATAGTGGAACTCTACTTTGTTCGGACGGAATGTCAACTGACTGACATCTTTACAAAACCCTTGCCAAGAGAAAGATTCAACTTCTTGATCGAAAAGCTTAGTATGAGAAGCATGTCTCCGGAAATGCTAAAACGTCTGACAGAGGAAGAAGGCGAGTAAAGGTGGTTACTCGCGGTATATCCTGTATCATATGTACATAAGAAAACATAAAAACTCAAAAATAATTTTCTTTTATATAAATTTTTCAAAAACAAAATAAAAAATAAAAAAATCAGAAAAATATAAAAATGTGTATCTCTGGCATGTCTTCTGAAAATCAATAACATTTACGACCTTAAAAATGTCATTTAATAATGATACGAGCTGTAAATGAAGTTCGAGCAGAAGTTCAAAAGTTTTTTAAAACATGCCAAAAATGGCTTGCTATTATTTCCGATAGCAACCCGATCATCATCTTAAAGGCAAGTATTTCAAAAAGAAAACTTGACCTGACAACGGGAATTTATTCTCGGGCATGGTCTACTTTATGACCATGCAAAGGCTTGTGATTACATTGCATCACAACTCGTGCTTCTTATATTGCAAATCCGAAAGCCTTAGTATGAGAAGCATGTCATCGGACTCCCATTCCTACTGTCTCCTCTCCCTGTGCCTCTCATGGAAAGCTAAAGACGTCTGACCAGAGAAGAAGAAATGCGAGTAAAGGTGGTTACTCGCGATTGAGTAATATCCTGTATCAATAATGTACATAAGAAAAACAATAAACACTCTAAAAAATAAATTTTACTTTAATATAATTTTTTCATAAAAATCAAAAAAAAACACAAAATAAAAAAAACAAAATAAAAAACAAAAATAAAAAATAAAACAAAAAAAAAAAAAAATACAAAAACAAAAAAATATTAAAAAAAAATAATGTGAATCTCCATTCTCTCTTCTATCTCTGGCATGTCCATTGCTTTTTTTTCTTCTGAATTATGTCTACACAGAAAATACAATAACCTTTTACGAACGCGACCTTAAAATGTGAATTTATATAATGATAAAATAAGTGCCGATCAGTACCATCAGTTTCGACGTCCGAAGTTCAATCAAAAAGTATTTATTACAAAAGCATGCCCACAATGGCTTGCTAAATAAATAGTCCCTTTGTCCGTAAGCACCCCCCCGTCATTATCTATAAAAAGGCAAGAAATACAAAAAAAGCAAACTTGACCAGACTACGACAACAGTGAATTTATATATTTTAACATTCCTCGGGCATATTTTTGGTCTACTTTATGACTCATTTCAACAAATTGCAAAGGGCTTTAGATGATATTAACAAACAATGCATACACAACACGTCTAAGCTCCTAATACTTGCTTATAGTCATAGTCACCCGTGTCAGTAGGCCATATTCCCGTGCGTCAAAAAAAGATTCTACTTAATTTACCTAATGTGTTTTTTTTTGTTAAAGAGTTTTTATTTTTTTTTTTTTATTATTAATTTTTTTTTCAATAAAACATAAATTATAATCACCAACTTCATGTGAAAAAATCATATTACACATCAAAAGAAACAACTTAGGCCCCAGAGCAAAGCAACGAATCACACCAACAAAACGACATTAAGATGAAACTCAATTTGAGCCACAGGAACCAACGTCAAAAAAAAAAACGACCAAAAAGCTCAATGCAAGAGATCGCTAATAAATCCGTTATCAAAAAAATCTACAATACACAATAGACAACAACTCACGACTAACCAACAAAACCCACCATCCACCAATTCAACAACACCACCCAGCCCTCTTAAATCCCCTCCCCGAACCCTCGTGTGACCCTCTAAAAAGTCCACACCCAACCTTCAACGAACACTATGCTCAAAACTAATCAAACTACCACAACTATCAAAAACAAAATAGAGCTTCACCAACAAAGAACTAACTAAAACCAACCAACAAACAAAACAAAACAACGTCCTCCAACAATAAAGCCCACACAACAACTTCCCATAACTTCTTCATTATAACGCTTATCATCAAGGACAACCAACACCTTCACAACTAAAACTACACACATTATCTCAAATTGCACTCAACACAGTCCGCACCAATTTGCAGCCACAATTCAATGACAAACAAACCTACGGATCAAACATCACCTAACCACTTACCCCCCCGCTCTTTCATTATCAACATAAAACATAAGCCGCCCTCCGATCACCACCCCATACCCCTGGACCACCCCGATGCCCAACCCCCCACCAACCCACCCAAACATCCCCACTTAATCTAGTCAAACCCCACCCAACCCCCAAACCCCAGCACCATATCAATCCCATCACCACCACCCCCCGGTACCACACAGAAATGCGGTCGCGCCCCACATACCCCCCCAACCAACCCCCATACAACAAACACTAACCTACACCCCACAACAAACACAACACACGCCCAACACACAACACAACACCCCCATCGGACCACTCACCCACAACACCTGCCCCGCCCCCACCACAACAACAGCTACCAACTCACACACCCCCACGATCTAACCATCAACACACAAACCAACCACGCCCTACCTACACTAGTCAGCCCGGCCCCACTTAAAAACAACATGAAAAACCAAAAAAAAAAAAACCAAAAAACCCAACCCCCCACCCTCCCCCCCCTCCCCCCCCCGTTACCCCGACACTGCCCGAAACACTGTGACTAACTCAAAACTGCTCCGTAAAAGTGCCGACATATTTCGCCGTCACCCTGCCACCCCCACCCCATCACACTATAAAACATCCCAAGAATGTCTACCCGTCCCAAACAAAATGCCCCACCCCCCAGCCGATCCCCACGCAGCAAGCGTTTACCATCACGTAAACCATCCCCCCCCACAAAGCCCCACCCCCCAACTTAGTGATCTGTTACATAGCATCAATCCCCATATGCATATTATAAAAATAACCCATCCCCCAACCCCAAACACCCCGCATAACGGGAATTTATTCTCGGGCATGGTCTACTTTATGACCATGCAAAGGCTTGTGATTACATTGCATCACAACTCGTGCTTCTTATATTGCATAAGTGTACGTGTCAGTGCGCTTATGTGCTCAAATAAGAGAAATCTTATTTTCTATGATGTTGTTTTTCAATAAAACATAAATATCTCAACTTCATTTGAAAATCATTTTCAAAGACATTTGACCACTCAAACAACAACTTCAGCTCTTTAAATAGAAAACGGGTCATTGTTTGAGGGAGAGAAAATGTAAAATATCTTCTTCATAAAATCAGTATGTGATAAAGGAAAAAGGTTTTTAAACAATAACGGGTTAACAATTAAAGGGGAGTTAATTAAGTTTGACGTATGTGAGACTTAACTGTTATGTGTTTATGCCTTGTAGGGAGTAAATTGCAAAAATAAGCTGCTAGGTATGATAGTTAAAACATTAGGGACTAAATGTGCTGTTTGTTAAACTTGTTTATACCTAATAAAACTTATCTATAAAATTTTCTAAGGATATAATAGTTGAGGGGAAAAAGGGTTAAAACAAAAGTTGTTTTATAAACCCCTCACCCCCCGTCTTCACACAGTACTAAACACACACACCTTTAAATTTTTTCCCTCCCTCTCCCATTGCAAAAATCGTCCAACCTTTAAACACCTCAACAAGTTGATTTCAAGACTTAAGGTAAACTAAAAATATGTTCCCCACATCCTAAACTATCTATCTCTCAAAGGAATTAAGCTTTTACAATCTTTTGCGCTCGAAAACCCTAAAACTTGATTTAGGGTTCATGAAAATCAAAAGTGGGTAAAAACTGAAATTGAATGAGGTTTTTTTTTTGTTTAGATGTACTCAAGACTCGCTTGAATCAGTTTTGAATTTGGTTAACTTATGGTTGAGTTTTATTTGATTCTTGTATGCGAAAATATGTAAAAATGGGTAGAAATAGGAAATGTTGATGGGTTTGTGGTTTATATGTGTTATAATTCATTCTTGTATTCATTAGAACCTTCATATCCTTTGTATGTCCACTAATAAAACTTATGTATGTGATTCGTGTAACTTTGTGCTCATTCTTGAATTTTGTGGCAAAATGTGTGGATAATGCATGTTCAAAATGGTCCATTTGTTGTTATGTGTTGCTATGGTTCATGTTTAAGTAACTTATGAAGCCTAAAAAGTGCTAAGTTTAAAATTTGAATAACCAAGGCGAATTATGCAATCTCAATGGGAGGCGAATTTGTCATCCTTCAGGAGGCGAATTAGTCCACTCCTTTGAGAGGCGAATTAGTTCTTTCCCTTGAGAGGAGAATTAGTACACTACTTTAAGAGGCGAATTAGTTCTTTCCCTTGAGAGGCGAATTAGTGCACTCCTTTGAGAGGCGAATTAGTTCTTTCCCTCTAGGAGGAGAATTAGTCTTTTTCCCATTAGGAGGCGAATTAATGCTCTTATTTAAGGAGGCGAATTAGATCCTTTTATTTAATGCGAATTAATGCTCTTACATAGGGTGCGAATTAGTCCTCTTACTTAGGGAGACGAATTAATTCTGTTAAGGAGGTAATTTAGTCTTCCTTTAGGAGGTGAATTAGTCATTTCCCTTAAGGAGGAAAATTAGTCATTTTCCTTTAGGAGGTGATTACGCGCGAACCAACCCTTCTTTTTTTATGTGTCAATAAGTAAATATAAATATAAGTACACAAAAAGGATCAGAACCCGCGAGACCAAGAAAACCGGAAACAGTATAGGGAGTGCCCGGGTCGTTATGTCCCAACGAGGCTGAAATGGAAAATCGCAAGACGATTGATGATTGGCGTTTGAATGTCACAAGGAATGATTTGGCACTAAAATTTATAACAATAAGCAAAAACACATAAAAATAGCAAAGAGAATA
>BQNB010209340.1:0-10344 GCA_026074375.1 Tanacetum coccineum
GAATGTTTTAATTGTCAAAAGTTGGGTCATTTTGCTAGGTAGTGCAGATTTGCTAAATATCTGGAAAACAGAGCAAATGGTCGTAAGGAAAAGAAGATTGTGGCTATTGAAGATTCAAACTTAAAAGCCTTGGTGACAACTGACAACAATGAAGAAATTGACTGGACCAAGGAATTTTATGCTGAACCAGTGACATTTGCTATGATGGCACTGACTGAACTTGAAGAAGATTATTGGAGCATGGAGATTGATGCAGAACCTGTGCACTTTGGACAAGATGGACTTGGTGATTTTGACTAGAGCAACAAAGCTGATGATACACCAGTGTCTCTAGCCTTGATGGCAACAAACTCAAGGCTAAAGGCTTATTATACTAAGGTATATCGATCCTATCAAATGTTTCTAGGATGAATACGACTTCTAGGGAAAGTGTTAGCAAAACGGGTGAGAGAATTGATAAGCTTGCGGATCAAATTTCGACCTTAGTTGAGATTGTTTCTAGGAAAGTTGTCACTCCCGCTCCGGTTAAAGCGGTTGAGGAAATATGTGTTACTTGTAGTGGGCCTCATGCTTGGTATAATTGTCCGAATACCGATAACAATCAAGCTAGTGTTTGTGCGGCAGCGGGTTCTTACAATCAAGTTAACCTTCCAAACCGTGTTAGTAATCAAATGGCACCACCAGGTTTTGCTACGGTGCAGAACAATGGTCAACATAGGAATTATCAAAATCAAGGTCAAGGGAATAATTTTAATCGGGGAAATAATTTTCATGGTAATCAAGGTTTTCAAGCTCAAAATAATCATGCTCTGAATTTTCAAAATCAAGGATTTCAAAACCAACCGTTTCAAGTGCCTAATAATCAAGTTCAACAAGAGTTTTCAAATGATTTTTCAAGTTACAAGAGAACTAATGATCAAATAATGAGAAACATGCAAAATCAAATCAACTCGTTGAAAGGAGAAGTTAAGAATGAAATTCAAAACACGATGAAGACTCAACAAGCCGTCTTGATGAATCAACAAAATGTTTTTCAAACTAACTTGCAAAATATGTTAAGTGGATTCTTTCAAAACCAAGCCTCAACTTCGGGTACTCTTCCGAGTAATACCATTCTGAACCCGAAGGGTGAGATGAAAGCGATCACTACTCGAAGTGGTGTTGCTTACGAGGGACCCTCGATTCCTACTAATCCTTCTCCTAGAAAGGTAGTGGAACGAGAAACCGAGGAGACAACGGATAAGGAGCAATCTAATTTCCAAGGAAGTACCGCTCAAATCCCACCTTCGGTCACTCCCATTCCGGAACCCGATGTTCCGAAGACTTTGCCTAAAACCACTCCCATTCCGGAACCTGATGTTCCGAAGAATTTACCTAAGCCAAATATTCCATATCCTTCTCGACTTAATCAAGAAAAATTTCATGAAAAAGCTTCGTATCAAAAAGAGAAGATTTTTCAAATGTTTCAAGATTTACGCTTCAACAAAGTTTCGGCGTAGGCTTACTTTTGATGCCAAGATTTTCTCCTACGATTAAGAGTTTGCTCAAATAAGAAAAGTGCCTTGAGTTAGCTAAGATAACCCGTTTGAATGATAATTGCCTCGCGATGCTCCTCAAAAAGCTTCCCAAAAATATTGGAGATCTCAGCAAGTTTCTTATTCCATGTGATTTCCTGGGAATGGATATAAGTCACGCCTTGGCCGATCTTGGCGCGAGCATAAATCTTATGCCCCTTTCTATTTGGAAAAAGCTTTCTTTACCCGAACTTACACCAACTCGGATGACTTTAGAGCTAGCAGATCGATCCATTACTCATCCTAAAGGACTCGCTGAAGACGTTTACGTTAAAGTGGGAAAGTTCCACTTTCCTACCGATTTTGTTGTTGTTGATTTTGAAGCCGATCCTCAAAGTTGCCTCTATTTTAGGGAAGATACCTATTGAGGGCCGGGTCGTGGCTTTATTGATGTGTATGAAGCAGAGCTTATTTTAAGGGACGAAAATGAACAAATAATTTTTCATGTCAATAGCACGACAAAACATCCTCAAAAGCTTTTAAACATCAATAATAATGGTTATGAACATGCAAGGATAGTTTTAAGAAGTTCACCGACGAACCCACTCTAGTTTGCTTACCTCCATCAGAAGATGACAACGATAAAAAGGAAAAGCAGGAAGTAAAGAATCTCGCAGAGTCGACAGCTAAACGCCAAACTCGTATCACACCTTGTTTGAAGAATTTTGAAGTTATTTGCAAGGAGAACGTTTTTCATTCAAACAAAACACCTCAAGTTTCTTCAGTTTTTGCAATCACATCCACCTTACCGTCTATTGAGCCCAAGGATTCTCTCATAATGGGGGACGAGCACCTTAGTACTTTTAGTGCTGAGGAAATTGTCCCAATCCCAAGAGAATCTGAGGATACATCCAGGAGTGATAGTAAGAACGTTTTACCTTCGTGTGATGATTTCTCTTCCATCAACGTTCCATGTGACGATTTCATGACTTTCTCTAACCCTCTTTTTGAATTTGATGTCAATTTCAACTCTAGTGACATAAACCCTCTTTTTGATGAAGTGTTAGAGGACATCGAGTGCAAGGATTCTTATGATTCTAACCTTGATGAGTCAACTTTCCTAGTCACACCTCTTTCTGATTCTAATAAGGATGAGTGTCTCGCTCCAGGAGACGACATTGAGATTCTACTTCACCATGATCCGTCTACTCCTATGAAAAGCGTTGCTTCCATTCTCGAGGGATTCATCAATGATCCACCTTTCGAAGAAAATGATGATTTATTTGATTTGGAATGTAAAACGAATGATTGGAAAAGAATTTTGTACGTTGCTCCAATTGATAAAGCTGAGTGTTTCGACCCAGGAGGCGACAATGATGAGATCAATGATTTTCTAGCTATCGAAGTTCCTACATATATTGAGGAAGGTTATTATGACTCAGAGGGAGACGTATTATATCTTAAGAGTTTGTGCCTATTGAGAAAACGTTGAACCTATAATCTTCTCTTCCGATGTATTTTTCCGAACATGAACACACAACACATTAGAGAAAGAATCAGACCATGATACTTTGATAACTTTTTCTCCCAAGAGTGATCCTCTTCACCATGAGTTCGCTGGTGGAGTCATCCATCGATTTCCCTCTCAAGAAAAGTTAGAACGCCACGAGGATCTAATATCAGTTGAAAGTCGGTACAATGTGGAAATTCATCTTCCCCCCGGTTCCGCCAGAAAAATTTTCATACAATCATCGAGTCCCTTCCCACATCTACTATCCTCGTCGAACATAGTGACTCTAATAGGGAAGAGATCGATATATTTTCCGGACCAGTTGATTCGATACCACTGGGTATTGAAAGTGATTTGACTGACTATCGAAAGAGGATATTATTTGACAACTTTGCTAACGATGATCCCAATTCCCGAATATGAGTGTTTAAAACCTTCGACATGGGAACCTGATGTGCCCGTGATAAACAATTTTTATGAGCTTAATAAAGACGAATGTTTTGACCCAGTTGGGAGGTGAGACTTAATTATGAAGTATGACGATTCCTTCACATTTTGTCATTCAAAACTTTTCTCCCTGTATATCACATACCCTGAGTTTCTCCTTACTTTCCTCCATCGAGAAAGAGGACACCAATTTTTGACCCTGTCGATCTTCGCATATCATTTTTTCTTCTCAAGAGCCGGTGGTAGGTAAATGTTTCATGGAATTTTGTTCTTCCACTTGTTTCATCCCCAAGGACGAATGAATTCGAGGATCGAGTCAAGCTATGTGACCCGGTTACCAAAAACAAAGCGCTTTGTGGGTGGCACCCCATGCGTTTAATCCTTCAAACTTCATTCATAATAATATTATTATGTGAGGAGGCTGTGCTTCTTCCGATTCTTGTTGTTTGAGGCTTGTGATTAATTTGCAGATGACCTAAAAATTTCTGAAGGACATCTCGTGTTCCGGTGTTTTGTCCAGTCACTCGAGCTTCCCTTAACCTTTTTACTTGCCATTAAGTTTGGGTAAATCCGATATCCTAAAGATTAATTATCGTCTAACATTTATCTTGCTTGAGATATTTGTGAGACATTCTTCAATGCCTAGATTATGCATTCGACAACTTGAGTTCTATATGGGGTTTTTAAGTCTTAGGCTAGGAAACATTGAGGACAATGTTTAGATTTAGTATGGGGTAGTATATCTTTGATATGATCTTACCTACCTTTGCCCGTTGTTCTCACGTACCCCGTTTTCCCGCCAAAATTTTAAAAATATGAAAAAATTTAAAATTGAGTGAAGAGCATATGAAATAGAAACTAGATATAATGCACACAAAAAATAATCATGATAGGTGTAAGTTTAAAAACGTAATGCTTTTGTGCCAAATACTATGGTGTGCCAAATTGCGGACAAAAGTAAAGTAGCGATTATTTCGACACAAAGACATGCAAAACCTAAGAAATAATCTCAATAGCTCACTTGATTTAATTTTGCTCAACCAAGATTGTCGAAGAATATATATTATATTATAATTTTTTGACAACAATGTAAGAGACCATAATAAAAAAATGTTTTTAGCATATTTCAACAATAAATGGAAAATTAATTTTCTTTTGATCCCTAGATGAGAGAAGACTTTCTTTTAAAAAAAAAGATGTGGTACTAATGAAATATGTATTAGGAAAAAAAATTGCTTATAGGTTTTTCCCAATCTTGTGTTTTTTTTGTGTAAAACAAAAGCCTAGACACAGAGAAAAGAAAGAGAAAAAAAATATTTTTTCAGTGGGTGGTCCCCTTAATGTCTGGGCGGTCCCCTTAAAATTAAGGGGGCCGTCCTTTATAAATTAAGGGGGCCGCCATCTGAGAAAAAAAATTTCTCAGATTTTTGACAAATATTTCATTTTTAATTTTCAGTGCTGAAAAACATAGCAATGTTGTTTCCCTCATCCTAGAACCTAGTGTAAAATAGTTAAATGGTTCACGTTTAAGTGGTTTAGTTAAAATATCGGCTATGTTGTCTTCCGATGAGACCTTTTCTATAGAGATATTCCCTTTTTGAACATTATCACGGAGGAAGTGGTGGCGAATTTCTATGTGTTTTGTTCGTGAGTGTTGAACGGGATTCTTACTTAAGTCTATAGCCCCTTTGTTATCACACATTATTGGAATATCGTCTAACCTAATGCCATAGTCTACGAGAGCTTGTTTCATCCATAGTGCTTGTTGACATGCCTTTTCGGCGCTAACATATTCTGCTTCGGTTGTGGAGATGGCAAGAGCGGTTTGCTTCTTCGAAAACCAAGATGTTAAACAACATCCCATGAACGTGCAAACACCACTAGTGCTCTTGCGATCTACGTAGTCTCCCGCATGATCCGAATCCGCATAAACCTATAGTTTTTCTATGCCGATCCCTTAAGATACCAAAATCCTAAATCATACTGCCTTTAATGTATCGGAAGATAACGTTTAACGCTTCTAAGGTGATAGGTTTTGAGATCCTCATAGAAAGTGTGACAAACAAAACACTAAACATGATATCGGGTCTACTTGCCATTAAGTATAATAAACTACATATCATGCCTCTATATTTGGTATTATCTACGGACTCACCTTCTTCGTCCCTTGTGAGTTTTTAGTTCCGTATATATAGGGTTTTTATTGGCATAGAAGTCTTCTAGTCCAAAAATCTTAGCATTTTCCTTAACATATTTTGATGATTAAAAAATATTTACCATTCAACTAATTGTTTTATTTTGTAACCCTAATAAAAGTTTTTAGTTCCCCCGTCATACTCATTTCAAACTCATCGTGCATGATCTTGGCAAAATCATCACACAATTCTTGACAAGTTGATCCGAATATAATGTCATCGACATATATTTGGACAATGATAAGATTGGAGTCTTTCTTTTTAGTAAAGAGTGTGTTATCTACCATTCCCATGGTATAATCATGTTTAATAAGAAAGGCTTTCAATCTATCGTACCAAGCTTTAGGAGCTTGTTTAAGTCCGTAAAGCGCTTTCTTGAGTCTATAAACATGATTAGGTTTTGCGAAGTCAATGAATCCCGGAGGTTGTGCCACGTAAACCTCCTCATTGATAAAACCGTTAAGGAATGCACTCTTTACATCCATTTGAAATAATTTGAAGTCTAGTGCGCATGCATAAGCTAATAATATTCTTATGGATTCTAATCTAGCTACGGGTGCATAAGTTTCATCATAATCAATTCCTTCTTGTTGATTATAACCTTGGGCAACTAGCCTAGCTTTATTTCTAGATACAACACCATTTTCGTCGAGCTTATTCCTATATACCCATTTAGTTCCAATAATGGTCATATCCATAGGATTAGGGACTAATTCCCAAACATCATTTGATATAAATTGGTTTAATTCTTCTTGCATGGCCATTACCCAACTTTCATCTTTTAAAGCTTCATTTATATTTTTAGGTTCTATTGTTGAAAGAAAACAAAAGAAATTACTTTTGTCTTGAGCTTGTGATCTAAGAGTTCTTTGATTTAGGTTACCAATAACATTATCTAGTGGATGACTTTTAGATTCTTTAATGTTTATGATTTCATTGTTTTCTAAAGATTTATCTTCGAGATCATTGCCTAAGGGTCTTGTTTTATTAACCTCAATAGCTTCTTCTTCGACTAAATCATCATCCTCCAATGGTGATGTTTTAGGCGGGGGAGGAGTTTCATCGAATGCCATATTTAAGGATTCTTCGACTTTCATTGTTTGTTTGTTAAGAATTATATAAGCCTTACTATTTTGCGACCTTCATACGACTTTGGGTCGAACTTGGTGAGGTAATCTTTTGTATTAAGAATGAAGCATTTGCTTCCAAATACTTTGAAATAGTTAAGGTTTGGTTTTCTACCTCTTAACAACTCGTATGGGGTTTTTCCTAAAATATGTCTAATGGAAATTCTATTAATTATATAGGTTGATGTATCGACCGCGTTACACCAAAATTTTTGTGGAATGGATTGTTCATTTAACATAGTCCTACTCATTTCTTGTAGAGTGCGATTCTTTCTTTCTACTACCCCATTTGATTGTGGAGTACGAGGAGCGGAAAAATTATGAGAAATCCCATTTAAGTCACAATAGTTTCCGAATTGTACTTCATTATCAAATTCCCGACCATGATCCGTTCTAATTGATACTATGGAACATCCTAATTTATTTTGAATCATTTTACTAAATATTTCGAACTCTTCGAAAGCTTCGGTTTTATTTCCTAAAAATCTAGTCCATGTAAATCGAGAATAGTCATCTACAATTACTAAGGTATAACGATTTCCTCCATAACTCCGTACGGCGAAAGGGCCAAATAAGTCCATATGTAATAATTCTAAGCATCTAGTTTTCGATACTATATTTTTGGCTTTGTGACTAGCATGAGCTTGCTTTCTAATTTTGTAAGCGTCACAAAAATGTCGGTCAAATTTAAGCTTAGGTAGATTTCTAACTAACTCATTAGATACTAGATATTGAATTAATTGCATGTTTGCATGACCTAGTCTCCTATGCCACAAGGTAGAATTTTCGTCTAAGGTTGCAAGACATATTTTATCTTCCGGCTTATTTCTTAGTTTCATCACATATAATCCTGTTTTTCTAATTCCTCTACCTATGACTTTTCATATTTAACTATTTCGCTATCATGTTTGATAAATATTACTTTGCACTTATTATCACATATTTGACCAACACTTAGCAAGTTAAATTTTAAATTATCTACGTGCTCAACATTTTCAATAACTAGGGAGTCATGAGAAATCGTACATTTGCCTATGATGTTACCATGCAAATTGCTTCCGAAAATAACGTTGCCTCCGTTATACGCTTTGTATGTAGAAAATAACTTTAGGTTACCCGTCATGTGTTTTGAGCATCCACTATCTTTAATCTACTCGTCGGGCTCCAAGTTTATTCCAAAGCATATCTCATTAGACGCTTGAGCTACAAGCCAATTTTGTCTTTAGTCTTTTCTTCCTCGTCTTCGCCACTATCACTCAACGCTCCTCCAATGAAAGCTCTTTGATTATTGTTTCTTGGCGAATTTAGACACTCTCTGGTGAGATGATTTGGATCTCCACATCTAAAGCATCCCATAGGTAATAACAAGAAGATCTATTTTATTATCTTTGACTTGACTATTACCTTGTGAGTGATTAATAAAGTATCCCAAATTTCTTTTGCGGTTTTACATAAAAAATTTGTTTCGTATTCTTTATGTGGCAAAGCATTATAAATTACCATTTTAGCTTCATTATTTTTAGTGAGTTTCTTTTTAAGATCATTACTTTGTTTATCAAATGGTACAATTTCATCCTTTTTAGTTTCGGAATTATTTTGAACGGGATGAAAATCACCATAGGTAATAACATGCCAAAGATCTAGATCTTTTGATTTCACATAAGTTTCGAATCTATTTTTTCAATAAATAAATTCATCACTTTCAAATAGTGGTGGTCTTTGTATAGATTGCCCTTCTAGATATTTTTCCAATTCCATAGATCGATTCAAGTTTTAAAATACAATTTATTTTAGAAATCTTGTTTGACGTGGCTTCTGATACCTATTGTAGAAAACTAGAAGGGGGTTGAATAGTTAATTTTAATTTAATGTATCGTTTGTTTATAAAAACTTAGATTCGACTTTATGTGAATTTAATATGTACACAATATGAACAATACAACTAAATAAATAAATGATAACAAGATATAAAATGAATATGCAAGAGATGAGAGTTAGAAAGATCAAACCACAACACGAAGATTTATAGTGGTTCGGTAACGAAGCACCTCTTCGCCCTACTTCACTCCCCGAGCACCAAACTCGAGAATTCTCTTCACTATGTCAACAAGCTCCCTTTAGGCAGAGAAAACCATACACAACTTGCTTACACCGATTTCCGACACTAAGCCAAATGTTGAGTTATAATCCTAGCTAGAACTAGTCTATCACACCCTTTGTATTTTGAGGGCTAAAATATTAACCACACTATCAACACTTCACTTCACCTAGACACTAACACGATCACCCCGAACTATCTAACTTCTTTATGATTACCACGATCTAACTAACCTTTTTATGATCACCACTATCTAACTACTATACACACTTTCACAATATACACTAATGATTTACAAGATATAATACAATCGTAACAATGTTACGAGGACACAAACTAAGCTATAATACTTCTTCACTTGATGGTAGGAAGTATTCTGCTCTTGCACTTGAGGATCTAAGCTTGGATCACTTGGAAACAAAGGCTTAAGATTTAATTATCAAAGGAATGAAAAAAATGTGTAAACTGATTTAGAACAAAAAGAATGTGTGTGCAAAAGGTGAGAAAATCAGTTGGGAATAGTATGCTATTTATAGGCAAAGCTGGGAGCCTTTTGGACTGGTCGGCCCCCTTAGCTCATGTGCCGGCCCCCTTATCACTAAAGGGGTCGCCCTTATATTTTAGGGGGACGCCCTAGGCCAGACGCTCCCATTTTTGTCTTTTTCAGGGGAGGTGTTTTCTGGAACATTTCTAGCTGTTTTAGGTAGAAAATTTAAATTCAAAATATTTATTTTAAATAAAACATTTATTTTAAATGTGAAAATATTTTGTAAAAGTTATGAAAATGTTTGTAACATTTTATAAAAAATGTGAGGTTGAATAAAATTCATTTGATCATGAAATGCATTAAGCATTTGTTTATTCATACCTTTAAGTGATTAAATATTCGAAATGGAAGTTTGCGACTAATTACTTGTTTACGTTTAGTTTTCCATTGAACGTTTTTATATTTTGTGATTATCAAAACGTAGAGAGGTCGAAAAATATTAATAACGTTTTAGGCATTATTTCTATCAATAATCTCCTCCTTTTTGATGATTATAAAATCTAAACTCATTAAATGTAAATTTATCTTTAAACAAGTATTTAGTGAGTTTTATTTCCATTTCTCCCCCTTTTTGTAGAATCAAAAAGGCTTTGTCGATGATTGTGCTTAAAATCGACGAAATAAATGCTCCCTCTTGATGTGTACTCCCTTTCGTTCGAGGGCATCAAGGAATCGAGCTATAGTAACTTAGCTACAAGAACAAGTTAGAAGAACGAGACAACCATTTCTAACATATAGCAAATAAAAGAAAAAATATTAGTGCATGTTGATAATGTTTAACAATTGTCCAGAAATTTGGGTAAACTAACAACCACTATATATATATATATATATATCAACTAAAAAGTTAAGTGCATAATTAAAACATTAGACTAAAGTCCATTCATTAAACATAATAATTGTGTA
>BQNB010209342.1:0-10344 GCA_026074375.1 Tanacetum coccineum
ATTTTACAAGTCTATGATTAAAACCGATAAAAGATTAACGGGATTTTACAAAATCAATAAAAAACCGTGAAGTACTTGGTTGGGGTATTTGGTTTGTTGATTTGTTTGAAATTTGGCGCAGTTGGATTATGAAAATAAATAAATTTTACCCTATTACCAAAATCTAAATTTGGTGTAAAAATAAGCTAAAAATGCTAAAGAAAAAATTATATTTTACTTAATTTTTCCCGCCAAAAAGTGTCGCTAAAAAGGTGTCGACCGAAATAATTTTTACCCTATTACCAAAATTTGAATTTGATGTAAAAATAAGTTAAAAAGGCTATAGAAAAAAGATTACAAATTACTTAATTTTTCCGCCAAAAAGTGTCGCTAAAAGGGGTGTCGTCTGGATACTCTTGCATTAGATGCATTTTTATTCATTTAGATGCACCATTTTGAGTTTCGAACGTTAATTCGATGCGTAGATGGTGCAAATTGATTTCCATGATTTTCACCATTTTTTTAAATCAAACCGCCTCCTATATCTTTATCAAACCGCTGCCACCTTGAACAACTCGCCGCCAATATAATACTCAAACCGCTGTCTAGGTTTTTGAGCAACCCGCCGTAGAGTTTTCAAACCGCCATAGCTTCTGTTCGTATTTTTCTAATAAAATATTCAAACCGCCTTCAACCTGTATAACTCGCTGCCAATAAACTAAGCAACTCGCCGCCGAGGGTCCAAACCGCCAGGGGTTCTTTTCGTATTTTTCTATTAAAATATTCAAACCGCCTTGGTACCTGTCAAACCGCCTTCAATAAGGCAACTCGCCGTTTGATTTTTACGCAACTCACCGACAAGAAAAATAAGCAACTCGCCTTTTCCCTGGTCAACTCGCCGGTTACCTTTTCCTAAAAATCCGTATCTTGTCCCTAACCTTGTCAAATCGCTGGCTAGAAAACAATATAATAACCAACTCTCCACGATGAACACTAGCTCGATTTAAGCAACATCAATCCATTTGAGCCTTTTAACCACGAAACAAAGCTAAAACATGTAACACAATGATGGTGTATGAAGATTAACCTTCCAATATCATGTGTTTCTTCCTGGATCAAAAGATACGAAGCAACTCTCCACGATGAACACCAAAATAATTCGAACCTTATAAGCTTTGTTTTCGATCTTGAGGCTTGAGAATCACTTGTAATAGTAACAATACTTCTTCCTTAGCATTTATAGCATGAATAACCACAAGATTAACCAACAAAGTAAGCCCGAATAATCTTTTTGAGCCATGGGCTTTTCTAAACAAAATAAGCCACAAAATTTAGCTTATTTAACCACACAAATCAATTACGAATCCAACCTGCTCTGGTACCAATTGTAGGATCGTTTAAATCATAACACGGGTGATGATTCTTGTGATTGGGCTAGTTTTTAGAGAGAGAAACACATAGAGAGATATTTTAAAGAAAGAGTGTATGTGTTTAAAGTGAAAATGAAATTGACTAGCTTACCTCTTCTAAAGTTGGAAGAGGCTTATATAGTTTTTGCAAAATACCGGGTATTAGAACCCAGCTTAAAACCGAAAGACATACGATTAACTATTAAACTACCTACTATTATAAACAATAAATATACGGGGTGACCGAGTCTTTTACTCATATCTAACAGGCTCTAAAGAAGGCTTCTCCCAAAATTGTAGGATTCGACCTCAACAGTTCCAAAAGTTGTAGGTTCGTGAAATGTGCTTCTGTTGCACGGGCTAGGAAAAAAGCTTCATCTAAAGTTTTGGGGTTTAATCTTAAGAGCGCACATTATAGAGCCGGTTTAAGTCCAGAGATATAAAACGCTTTAAGTAACCCTTCAGAGATCCCCGTTTTCGATTTATAAGCATCACAAACTTACTCTCATATTCGGCTACCGTACCCATTTGCAAGAGTTTATATAGTGCGTCTTCCGCGTCCCGATCGCTGCCCGATGCCATGAACAGTAACTCTAAAAAACAGTAAAAAAATATTATATTGTTTTTCACTGATGAACAGTACCTGTGAATAGTAATCGATGAACAATACACCATGAATAGTGATCGATGAACAACAATTTTTTTTGAAACCTTAAATCGGAATCCCTCTCAACGAGAGCTCTCAATGAAAGCACCAGTTGATACGACCTTTGCGGATAGTATAGGGATATGGCATCACTTTTAGCGGGTGCTTGCTCTTTAAGAAAAAAGATGAAGTATGGATAGATTTGCACCACTTTTAGCGTGTGCGAGCTCTTTAAGAAAAGTAGAGAAGAGAAGAGAATTGTTTATCTTAAACTTGATTGATAATAAAATAAAGAGTATAAAGAGTATTTATAAGACAAAGTAAGGTAAAATCATAATAGCTAAATGGGCTATGAGCCTATTATGGCTATTATGACTTTTGACTATCTTGATTATAGGATAAACATTGACTTTTGACTTTCCTAATACGACTCAGCACATATCATAAACATAATAAACTACGATAGTTATTCTAACCATGAGCGTAACATATGTTCTTTTTCGAAACCGCAATTTACTAGCACCAACAGACGGTATACAAAAATCAGAAACAACCTAACAATTAGCTACTAAACTAAACAACTACGATCAGTGTGAAATTATATTTATATGGCACCTAAATAGTTACCAATTATATTCGACGGGTTTTTAATTTACTTCTAGATAGAAGAACTGGAACATAAACTCCAGATATTTCGTATTTCGTATTTCGTCGTTGTAGTTTACACATATTCGCACCTTTTATTCCTTTTTCAAACTGCTTGCAAGATTCGTCCATGTGGTTGCAAAATCTTGCAACATTCGTCCTTTTAACCAACGGCCGTTACTTTTTATGGTGAAGTAAATATATATTACTATTTTCGCTTCTCACATAACAAAAATAGTAACGATTATGGACGAAAGATGCAATTTATATATACTCGAAGAATGAAATTTGTAATTAACTCAAAAAATAAATTTAAGTGACAATGAAAAATTTGTTTGCTTGACTTATATTGTTTTTTTTTAAATTTAATATAAGTTTCTTTCATAACTATTCTTTAAATTTTCAATTTATTCAATTTTCTTTTGGTTTTTAAAGTTTTTGGCTTAATTCGGTATTTTTGTTTAATTTTTTTAAAATTTTTATAACATTATTATTTTTAGTATATTTATTATATAAAAATATACTACAAGGTTATGATGAGTTGTAACATATATATACAAAACGTTGTTTGTTAGTATTAAATTATAACCTATACAATAATACGTGTTTGAAATGATTAATTTGAAAAGTATAAAAATGTATATATATAACACAAAATTATGAATTTTAATAGGTTTAATTTAAAGAAATACAAAATATATTTTTAAATATAGTTAATCGGTTTTGTTTAATTTTTTAAAATTGGTTTTTTTTTTCATTTATTATTTTTAGTATATTTAATATATAAAAAATATACTATAAGGCTGTTGAAACATGTATATAAAACATTGTTTGTTAGTATAAAATTATAGCCTAAACAATGATACGTGTTTGAAATGATTAATTTGAAAAGTGTAAAAACTTATATTTATAACACATAATCACGGATTTTAATACGTTTAATTTAAACAAATAAATCTATTTTTTAGTATGGAGGATCGGTTTTGTGCTGTTATTTTCTTTATTTATCAATGAAAATCAAAATTGGACCCAAAAAGTCGGTTTTCATTTCTCTTTAACCAAAATGTAGTTTTTTTTTTTTTGCTTTCGATTGAGTTTTTCGGTTAATTTCGCTTTTTCAGTTTGGCTAAAATTATGAAATAGTAAAAACTTTCAGTTTTTTTTCTAATTTAGTCACTACAACTTTCTTTTGATTATAAAATAAAAAAAAAGTTTGAAAAATATTCTATTTTATTAGCTCAAAGTTTCGATAGTGTTATATCATTATGTAATTTTTATGTTTGAGTGAATAAAATGGAACACTTTTCAATCTTAGTTATTACTTTATGACATACTAGTTTCATGACCCGCCCGATGGCCGGGTTTGCTTCATAATATTACTTGAAAAATTCTAAGCGGAAGTAAAAAAATTGTGAATAATGACAAATATCTTAAACATAAAATGAAAAAAATAAAAAGCAAATGAAACTATTCATATAACTTATGTTAAAAAAAACAAACACGACTGTGAGAATTCATGTAGACAATCATAAATGATACCAACTTTTTTTTTGAGTAAAGGGTTACCCGGTAAAGTAAATTAATCACAGAAAAGTTAAGTACAATGGAATGTGACAGGGTGACACCTTAACCTCAAGCTAAACGCTTGAACTACCACGAAATCAATCAGAGACATGCCTCTATATAATACCAACTTATGAGAAGTAAATTAAGAAAACTAAGATGTGAATATGATATTTGAAAGTTTATATCAAAAACAAATTAAAATATACCTCGCACGTTTCTTGATGAAGAAGTTGTTCAGGAGTTTCCTCCGAAAAAACTTACTGCTGGAGTTCATGAGGC
Organism: Tanacetum coccineum; assembly: GCA_026074375.1. Taxonomy (NCBI): domain Eukaryota; kingdom Viridiplantae; phylum Streptophyta; class Magnoliopsida; order Asterales; family Asteraceae; genus Tanacetum; species Tanacetum coccineum. Next base: position 4,525 of record BQNB010209342.1, read on the forward strand.
CGATGTTTCCGAGAGATCACTCTTCTTATGCCTTTTTCCTTGAGTGCTGGTATAATTTTAGCATCAAACATGATGTAGGACAGCGGAAGATAGTTTCGTTCACAGCCAACGCTAATGAACAGGTTAATGGCAAATGCCAAGAAACCTAGGTTGGTTTCTCGTTCACGTAGGAACAGAAGCTAAAAACGTGAAAACACGTATAAAAAAAATCTGAATAATATTGATTGAATTGAATTACAATATGCTGAAATTTAGTTTATATAGGCTAAGAATCCTAAAACAACTATATCGAGGAAAACTCTTGAATAATTCCTAAATATTCCCAATTGATTAAAATATAATGCATAAATATAGAAATAAATCCTAAACCAAATCTAATACTAATCTTAATATGCTAGAACATTCTTTTATTGTATTTTCGTTCCCTGTCAAAACATTTCGGTAGACCGAGGCAAATGTTCTTGTAGTGAGTTCTTTCCATTGCTAAAAGCAACAACTGAAACTTGTGCAGCCTGCACACGGTACTGCCAAGACTTGTAGACACTGTAGATACGTGTAACATAATCCACCCACTGAACTAAACCAGCTCGAACACTAATAGGTGTCACTGAATAATAATGGATGCGAATAGGAGACGGATGTAGAAACCATTTATATCTTGCAACAATTGCATTATCCTAGCATCAAGACCTTGATCTTCGCGTCCTTTTAATAGATAAGGGTAATTCTGGCCATTTGAGCCCACTATTACAAATCCTCCTACGGTTTTGTTTTTGTTGGCAAAAGAACCATTTGTTCAGAGAAAGATGCAATTGTGACAATACCCTAAGATTATTTGTGAAGTCCAACTCAGATTCAAAAAAAGTAAATTGCTTCTCAAGATCGGGTTTCGGGATCTCAGATGATGATAATAGAGCTAGTTAAGGAGCTACTTTTCCCAAGGATATTAATGATTTCCTCTAATAAAATGTGACAATCCGTCAATTTCAGGTCGTTATTTTATTCTCGAGTATTAACTATAATTTTCAATTTTATGTTGAGATATGAACTCACGGCTAACCAGGAAGAAATTAGGCTAACACTTGTAATTTAAGTAACGTTTATGAAGAACCGGCGAATCCTACGTTAAGCATCGACGTTTATATTTTCAAAATGCTGTAGATATAATTTTGTTGCATTCGTTTTTATTTTTCATGTTACGCGCATTTTTCGTATTTTACGTAAAATCTTTACGAGCAATGTTTATAATTATTATTCGTCTTGTACCGTACGTAATTTAAATTTCCAGAAAAGTCGGAACAATATCCCGATTTTCGTAGAACTATTTTTACTTGGTTCGTTTTCACTTCGTGGTTCCGCCGTAACTTTTGTTATATTTTACGTTAATACCCGTTAGCCTCAAAACTACCCACCTATCTTAAAATTTATACCCTAAATGCTACACTAAAATTATTATTAATAAAACATAAAACTTGGTAAAAACTCTTCCTCTCACCCCTTTGACGCCACCAACACTCACACAAACACTCATTTCACAAATTTTAAAGATCAAACAAAATAACCACACTAGTAAACATGAATATCTAGTGTAACCCTTGTATTTTGGAAGTGATTTAAAGAGGTTTTCAAGGAAGATTACATATATTTTGGGGCTGAAGTTATACAAGTATTATAAAGTTATTTTGGGAAAAGAAAATGGTGAAGATCAAGCTTGAAGTTGAAGTCTTGTATATTTCTTTTGATCATTTGATCATCATCATCATTTTTCTTGTGGTAAAACATAATAAGTTTTGTTATCATTTTATTTTGATTTCAAAATGTATATGTATATGTATGATGTATGATGATCAAGTAATAAAATGGTTCATGCATGCATAGATCTAGGTTAAAAATGGCTTAATAACTTATTGAAAATAGCTAGAATCACATAAAAATTATTAGGCTGGATGTTACAGTAGTTTTGGAATTTTGAGTAACTGTGAGACTTTGCTGATTTTGAACACTTAGGTTGTAGGACAAATGTCTTCGTGATTCATGTAGCAAATTGGATCCCCCCATTGGAATGTAAAAATTGAGTAAGTTATGGTCAAAATACTAAAACTAGTGGATTCTGACATTGCTATACAGATGGTACAAAAAGTCATACTTACGTACTGTGTTGGTTAAAAAGTTAAAACTATAAGACCTAGATAAAATCATGTAGGTTCTGAACCGTTGGATGGTCAACCAACTCCTTATGGTTTGTAAATGGCATCAAAAATGGTGAAAGTGAGATTTAAGTCCGAATTTGTAACTTGACCTTTATGTATAAAAGTAACCCTATGTATATGTATGACTAAAAGATGTACTAAAATGAGTTTAAATCTGTAAAGTAGACTTAAATATGAAGCCAAGAATATAAACATATAAATTATACCTTTCGTTAAAATTCACGGACTATTTCATAACATAAAAGTATACAAAATTTACTACTACCCGAACACTATACTATGTAAAGAGATTTTTGTAACTAAAACTCGAGGTGGTAAGACCCACTTCTTGGTTGTTTTTAAAAGTTTACTTCTAACATACTGATAATAAAAGTATCCCGACCTCGAGAACCCGAAATTTTATAACAAGAGTCATTTATAAGCTTAAATGGGACATAAGGCCTTATTGGACCACTAGACCCAATGAAACAAAATGGACTTATTGAACTTAACTTTAGGCCCAATCCACTTGGACCTAACTAATGGGATAGGACCTGATCTTTGAGTGATAATATCAACTTAATAACTTAATGGGCATGCTTAATGGGCCTATTGGGCTTTTTGAGCTAATTTAGACAATACAAGTAAAATGGCTAATAAAAACAAGTTAGAAACGTAGAAAACTCTAAGTGTGAAATAAATATGTTGCAAGAGCATGATCATCATATAAACTACATGTATACACATACTTATTTAATTTATGAGTTTTCGTTAATTTTTATCGACTAGAAACCTAAGACCCGTTATAATTTGTATAGGTCTTGGTTGATTGACGCTCCTACTTCCGAAGTTTTTATTCATCGATATTCTCATCTGACATCACTAAGTGAGTTCATAGCCTCGCATTTTTTAATTGTTTTATAAACCCGCGAGGGAGATAACATGCTTGTTTTTAAAATAGAACACAAGGGAGATTGTCTACTAGTTGCCTCGGTTATTATTATAAGTTAGCTTAACTCGCTAGATAAAAGACCTGCGGAAATCATGAATTGTTAACTATCGGGAAATGGTAGACGCTTATACATGAAATAGTACTATTTGGAGGCTGCCACCTCCAATCCGTGACGACTGGCTATCGTCAAGTGTCGGGAATATGACACAACGGATGCGTTGTATAGAGAATAATATGCACTCATAGCGAGGGTGTATAGTAGGCATACCTTGTTGGGAACCCCAACATAATTAGATGGTAACGTTCAATGTCATGAGACTTATAAATAATCCCCCGATATAACTTTGTTTGGCCACATCGTTATATCCTGATGAATATTGAGAAATGATACTTGTGTTCGGAAATTTTATTGTTTATATATATAAACTCTATGGATTCACTCAACATTATTGTTGACGTTTTAGCATGTTTTATCTCAGGTCCTTGAAGGTAATTCGGCGATGGAGAATTTGGTTGTCGCTTATGGAAACCTAAATGTTTTGAAGGCCCATTAAATAAAAGTCATTCGAAGATGATTTGCAAAAATGTTATATGAATTATGAAACAAATTGGAACCTATGATATAAACTTTTATTTCGAATGAATGTATTTAAAAATGTCTTTTTTCGAGTCGTTTTCTATGCTTGAGTTGTTATATTATGACGTAGCACCCCAAATGACCCTTCCGCTGAGATATATGAAAATGGGGGTGTTACATGTTAGTTCTACAAGAAACCAAATCTTTGCCAAACACTCAAACATCTGATATTACTACATCAAACACCCAAGCCCTATCTTTTTGAACATGTTTTATTACAACCGATTATCTGGTTTTTGGTATCCAATATACTTGCAAAACACACATCCAAACACTTCCTTGAATGGATGATACGAACAAAATATTGTGCATAGTAAGTGAGTAGTATGAGTAAGTTTGCAATTAAATAAAAAATGCTATAAATATTGTTATTATAATCAGCATATCATGATAGAAAATTTAACAAACCTTGAAGCTCTTGTTAGAATCTCGCCTACTTTGCTATCACGAAGTAGCCAATCATGACGCATTCCATGTTTCCCAGATGAAGCTACCCAAGTATCTACTTGAACAACATCACCCCTGGAATTTATTTGAACAATTGCCAAATTAATGCTCAATAACCAAAACTTTTTAGTAAAAACTATCAGACCTCTCAGCATAGAAACCTCATCTGATTGTATCAATTATCATGAACAAAAAGATAACAGAGACACGTCACTTACCAAGTTGAATAATGATCTATCATCACCTGCATCTTTGTGACCACCGAGAATATATTCTTCTTAAAAAAGTAACTTTTTAAGCAGTTTCTTGATAAAAAAAGTAACTTTTTAAGCAATTAAGCTTATGATATAAAACCAAAACACTTGGACTTTGTTAGAAAAAGTAACCGTACCTGCAGATGATTCATTAACGTCTCTATAGACGCAGTCCGATCAGCCCCTATTTCATCCGACCTAATAGAAAAAGTAATTGTACCTGAATCAAACTGAACAAATAAATGGGATATATTAAAAATGTTAATTGAACAAAAACATCAATTGTAACATTTTGGTACCTCCAAATTAGATTAGTCTCTCTGGCTTGGTTGTGTGACAAAGGTGGTCTGTGACGTTAATGGTGATGGTTGTGTGGGATGGTGGTTAAGTGGGGGGCAATACGCGGCGGTGAAGGTTAGAGAGGTTAGATTAGGGTTTACGAGTGAAGGGGGAAAATTTTAGGTTCTTTCAAAGTACTGAAAATTAGGGAGGGAAACAAAGCGCCCAAAAGATTTAAGGTTTTTCAATTTATTTTGAAGAACCGCCTAAATGACAGCTTTACAAACAATATGTGATAAAAAGAAATAAAGAAGCAATAGAGCCTGGTCTTTAATTGTGTAAAAAAACTAGTTGTTTTATAAAAGATGGTGTCCATAACATCAACACATAGAGACATGTTGTTACATACACACCAGTGTCTTTAATTGTGTAAAAAGAGTGGTTTGCACCCCCCCAAAACCAATTTTTATACAATTTCTATTATGAAAACTGGTTTTTTCAAGAAAACCTAATTCCATTTATTCCCTTCCCACTTTTTTTTATCATAGAGATAGGGTTTTACATAACCGATCTTTTTAGGGGGGTGTTTTTAGCCTTTTTTGTAGTAGTGTTCAAATTTCCATTTGAGCAACCTTCTAGTCACCTTCGGATTGAACATTATTTGCTTTATTGGTTGGTCTGTGATTACGACTATTGTGTGTGTCTGGAAATATCTTTTTAGTCGTTTGCTAGCACTTACCAGAGCAAGTATTAATTTTTCCATTGGAGTGTAGTTGACCTCCGGGCCTTGTAAGGCACAGCTAACGAAGTAGATGGGCATTTGCTTCCCATCCCTTTCCGTCATCAAGACCGCGCTAATGGATTCTTTTGCAGCTACCAGATACATAATCAACTCCTCCTTTTCTTTTGGTGAAGTCAACATGGGCAATTCGGCTATCAATCACTTCATTTGCTTAAATGCCATTTCTACTTTTGTGGTCCATTGGAAATCACTTTTCTTCGTGCACTTATTTAAAGTTTTGAAGAATGGCAAAGATTTTTCTGCTGTTTTAGACATAAATT
>BQNB010209343.1:0-10344 GCA_026074375.1 Tanacetum coccineum
AAAAGCTTAAGCCCTTGTTTTTATTAATTAGCCTAAAGAAAGGCCGAAAGTGTTCGGATTTGGAGCTTATCAATCTTTGTTTTGCGGATGATCTGTTCATTTTTGCTCACGGGGATCCCGAATCTGCTACCGTTATTATGGAGGCTTTGGATGAATTTAAAAATGCTTCTGGTTTGGTTCCGAGTCTCCCTAAAAGTACATCATACTTTTGTAATGTTCTTAACTACACCAATCATGCGATTCTTCAGATTCTGCCTTTTGAGGAGGGTCGTCTCCCTATGAAGTATTTAGGTGTTCATTTGGTTTCTTCTCGGCTTATTTATAGAGATTGTAAGGAGCTTATTGAAAAAGTGCAGCACCGTATAAGGGATTGGAAGAATAAGTCTATTTCTGCGGCGGGAAGATTACAATTGGTGAAATCCGTTATAGGTTCTATGCATGTTTATTGGGCCTCGGTTTTCATTCTTCCCTCTCGTGTTTTACTTGATTTTGAGCAACTTATGCGTAATTATTTGTGGTCTCATGGTGAGTCGCAAAAAGGAAAGTCTAAAGTGGCATGGGAGGTTGTTTGTCTTCCTATGAAGGAGGGTGGTCTCGGTGTGAGGAGGCTTGAACTTTTTAATAAAGCGCTCATGGTGACTCATATTTGGAATCTCTTATCTCGCAAAGAGTCTTTATGGGTAAAATGGGTTCATACATACAAGCTTCGTGATCGTCACTTTTTTGAGGTCCCTTTACGTGGTAATATGACATGGGGATGGAGGAAGTTACTACAACTCCGTCCTCTTATTAGGGACCATTGTTGGGCCTCGTAATTGCGTGATGGTTGCTACCTGCTCGATTGGTTTGATAAATGGTGCTTCCAACAAGCCCTTTGGCAAGCATTGTTACTCCCATGACATACATAGAGCTGGATTGGACATGAGTTCTAGATGTCAAATGGACGTTATGCATAATTGAGGGTGGATTAGCCAGATCGAATTACGCTCTAAGTACCCTATTCTTAACACAGATTTGCTCGCTACTATTTTCTGCTTCTTATGGATTCTTTAGAGTTTGCATTCAATTGCTGGTGTTTACTATGCCTTTCTCGGTTGCACTGTTTGGAATTGTTTGAGACCTCGTGCTACTGAAGATCCAATGGTTAAATGTGGTTTGGTTTAACCATTGTATCCCTCGGACATGCATTTTCCATGTGGTTGGGTGTTAAACGTCGAGTTAAAGACTCATGATATGCTGCGCCAGTGGGTTCTTTACTGGATCGTTGCTAAGGCTTTCATTGGGCCGTGGTGTGATGGGCAGCAGACTCGCAGGTGCACTTATTTTTCGAATGTTATTTTGCTTATGCAGGTTTGGGACTCTATGAAGGTAATGGTACGTCCTCTCTACATGTTATGGGCTCGATTGATATATCATTGATACTCTTATTCTATGTACTAAACGTCGATCAGCCTGAAGTGTTGTTTGCTAAATTTGTTATTGTTGCGGATGTTTTGCGGTTCGTGTTTGTTTTACTACATTTGGAAAGAGCGGAATTTTTAGACTTCCCCCCCCTTTCTAAGGAATTTTGAAAAAGATCTCCACCGCAGGTCATCGATTGCATTAAGGTGACGGTTAGGCTCAAGCTACTTTCTTGTTATTTCAAGAAGTCCAAAGATGCTATGGAAGTTATTCATTTATGGGAGCTGCCTAATTCAATTCTTCGTTAGGATGGTTGTTTATGTTTTGTCTTAGTGTTACTTTGTGTGGCATGTCACACATGTTATAGTGGTAGTTCAAGCTAAGCTTGAAGTTAATGTGGTACTTTAGCCACATTCCATTGTACTAAATGTTTTTTTGGTATATAAATTTTACCGGGGCTGTTTTCCCCTTTATCAAAAAAAAGATAGTTGGTTCTTTTGGGTCGCGGTTCGACAATGGGCTCAAGCCCAAGCGTAACATTCTGAGTCTTTTTTAGGTCTTTCTTTGACTAGTTTTGACTTTTATTGAGTTTTATTTATCTAGTTTTAACTTTTTGAGTATTCGTTTATCAATTTTGACCATAAATATTTGTTTTTGTTATTTAATATTTTATGCAAAATATACGAATGAATTAATATTTTCATTTTTATTTTTCAGATCAAAACAAAAACTCACTTTATCATTTTCTTCATCATCCTCGAAAAAAATCAACAAGTAAAATGGAAGGAGCGATGGGATTAATGAGAAGGATGCCACCGAAACACACACAAACAGCCCTCTTCGCACTTTTATCCCTTTTGCCAGACCACTCTTCAGATCTCCTCTCCCAAATCGACCACCCTCTTCAGGTTTCAACTTTCACTCTTTTTTTATTAGTACCCTATTGATTGATTGATATTATCCCTATTTTTATCTGTTTGATTCATTTGTGGTGTTCAATACTTGTCATATGACTTTATTATTATTATTTTTATTATTTTATTAAACCTAGTACTACCACCGTCACACAATTTATTGGGTGTTTGTTTTGGCTTATATGTGGGCTTATGGGCTTATTTGATTTTGGATTATATTTCATAAGCTCTAATTTTCTGGCTTATTATGAGACTTATGAGCTTATATGAGTCTCATATGGTAATAAACTTATATAAGCCCACTAGTCTCAATATAAGCCAAAATCAAATAAGCTCATAAGCCCACATATAAGCCGAAACGAACACCCCCTTACTCGTTTTGGGTTCAAGCTCTGTGGATTAGTGGGTAAAAAAAGGCTATAACCATGGCCTCCGACCTTTTGTTCGACTAATCCACTCTTGTTTTTAAACCGGGTAAAGCCCTCCCTTTTCAGGAAATTGGTGTGACCACTTGAGGGTTCTTTGCATCTAGAACTTGAGACCACACGCATTTTAGAGTGATAGTCACAAGCATAGGCGGAGATAGGGAGAGAGCCCGGGGGCATGTGCCCCCTGTCAAAAAAAATTGTAGTGTATATATTTTCTAAAATATCCAGGTTTTTTTTTGGAATTTTCCCCCCTAAGAACCAATTTGTAGTGTAGTTTCTAAAATTTATCAAAATGTGTCCCTCTCTCAAATCGACCAACCTCTTCAGGTAGTAGTATATCTTTTTTTTACATGTTGTTTCGGTATGTTTTTTAAGGGTTTTTTTTTTTACTTTTTTAAGTCTGTGTTTTTGGTATTTGGATTAGCTTATTTTATGGGCTTATCAGCTTATCAAGATTTGGAAAACCCAATTAAGCTCATTTTTTTCAGCTTTTTATTAATAGATTATGTACTTGAGCCACAGGCTCAAGGTGATAAACATTTTATAAGCTGAAATATGTGGTTTACGGCTTTTTCCATCAAATCTTAATAAGCTCATAAGCCTATAAAATAAGCTAACCCAAAAAACCCGTTAGTGTTTAATACTTGTCACCACTTTATTATTATTACAGGCTAGTACTAATATTATTTTATAAAACCTCCTAAAAAAACCCCTGACTTTACCCGTTTTGGGTTCAAGCCCGGCGGAAAATATTTCTAGTCTAAAATTTCTGCCTTTTTTTTGTAATATGCGCCCCGTAAACCAATTTGTAGTGTGGTTTCCAAGAATTATTAAAGTGTGCCCCGTAGAGCAATACTTTCTAGCTCCGCCCTTGATTTAGTCGCCAATTTTAAAATAACTTTAGTAATTATTCCACTCGCCTTAGTGGCAAAATCGGATTTTTTTTTAACCATGGTTTCCGACCTTTTGTGCCCGACTGGTACACGGGGTTTGAACCCACCATCACACGGAATCAAATCAGGTAAAGCCTTCTCTTTTCAGGAGATTGGCGTGACCACTTAGGGTGTTTGTCACTAGAACTTGGACCTCAACACTCTTAGAGCTTTAAGATCTGCTAGGTGCAAACAACCCTGATGTGGACCCGCCAATCTCCTGAAAAGGGAGTGCTTCACCTGGTTTGAGTCTCTATCGCGGTGGGTTCAAACCCCGTGGATTAAAGGTCAGAAACCATGGTTACCTTGTCAAAAAAATAGTAATTGATGTGTGTTAATGAGATTCATGAGCTTTACATTTTTTTTGTAATATGCTTAAGTAGTTCATTACTTTTTCTAAGAATGTTGTTAGGAATTACAACTGTTTTGGGTTTGTGTTAGGTCCCGTTATTTTAAATGAATAACGGAAATTACATGGGCTTAGTATTGTGTGAATGTTTGGAATGTTAGATGATTGAGTGAGGATTTGTGGATTTGGATGAGATGGGTTAGAGTTGGTGAAATGAAGAATGAAGTAGTGATACTGTTAACGAGACTGAAATTTTTATATCATGTTTGCTGATGAAATGATGGATTTGCATGTGTTAATCTACTATATCAAGCTCGTTGATTTTGGGATTACTTATTCCGGCTTGTTTTTAGTTTTGTTAGAGATTTGTATTCTATGTGCGTTTGGATTGTTGAATGACCGAGTGAAGATGTGTGATTTGGATGAAGTAGGTAAGAGTAGGTGTCGTGGTAGTGAAGATGTTCTGGACCACAAATGAAGGATAATACAGAGATAGTAATAGACGAATTGTGATAATAGTAGTTGCGATCTGAAAGCTAAGTTACATATGGCACGTGTTTTATAATCAATATCAAGCTATGTTAGTATTTATCTTAAGTTTACGTCCAATTGCAGCAAGAGATAGCTTTGTTAACCATCCTAGCTGTGTCTGGGATCTTGTTTTATGTGTACATCGAGCTTCCTTTTTGGACCTTTGCTCGTAAATTATTTTTTCATTTAACTTGGAAACATATGGGAATGTTATATTTAGAGCTACAACTACGTCATCAAACACTTTTATTTAACAAATAGCTACGACTAACCGTTCTCATTTCGTCAAACGTAACCTACTTTTTAGCATAAAAAAATTGAAATAAAAGCCTGCCTAGAAAGAAATAAAAAATAGTCTGTCGAGAGGGAAACAAACAAATTGATTTTCAGATCAAAACAAAAACAGTTTTCCATCATCTTTTTCTTATTGTCATCATCCTGAAAAAACAAAGGTTTGAAAAAAAGGGGAGATATTTTAAAAAATGGAAGGAGCGATGGGATTAATGAGAAGGATGCCACCAAAACACACACAAACATCCCTCTCCGCACTTTTATCCCTTTTACCAGACCACTCTTCAGATCTCCTCTCCCAAATCGACCACCCTCTTCAGGTACTTACTTTTTTATTAGTACTCTATTGTTTGATTGATATTATCCCTATTTGTATCTGTTTGATTCATTTGTGGTGTTCAATACTTGTCATATGACTTTATTATTATTATTGTTTCATAAAACCCATCAAATAGAATAGAATATTCCCCCACTAAACTCTCTTTTTATTGGTTTAAATGATTTACCCGTGTGGCTGTGGTGGGTTCAAACCGCATAGATTAGTCAGCTACTTACCTTATCAAAAAAGGACTAGTAAGGATACCAATACCAGCCTCGCAGGTTGGAATGGGGAGAAGATTAATCCCCATGTGGCCACGGGCACAGACTCCGTGCTATCCAAAATGATAGTCTCCCTCGGATTAGTTGGCTCGCAATGTCAAGTACGAAACCCGGGTAAACCAAAAAATTAAAATAAAAGACTAGTAATTGACGAATCGCCTAGTGGCAAAAGGACTTGTGACTATCACTCTAACATGCGTGAGGTCTCAAGTTCAATTCCTGCTAGATGAAAATAACCCTCAAGTGGCCATGCCAACCTCCTGAAAAAGGAGGGTTTTACCTGGTTTGAGTCCGTGTGGCGGTTGGTTTAAACCCCGTCCGCCAAAAGGTCGGAAACCATGGTTACCTTACAAAAAAGGGTAGTAATTGATGTATGTTAATGAAATTGATGAGCTTTAAGTTTTTTTTGTTATATACTATGAAAAAGAAAACCCAACAAAAAATTGGTTTAACCCACACGCCACACTAACAAATAGGGGTGAGCATATCGGACCGTCGACCGGACCGGACCGACCGAAGGTATTTCGGTCCGGTCCGGTCCGCGGTCCGGTATCATTGACTACAGATAGTGACACATCTGGCACATTTAATTTGTCCGGGTCAATTCGTAAAGTTGTTCATAATGTGCATCTTGCGTGATTTTTTATGTGCTCTGAGAAATTAGACTTCAAATTGTGTTGTGTGCACATGCTAAAAGTTAAGACCATATCATAAATGCATGAACATAAAGTTCTTAAATGTTCCTTGTTATCAACGTTTTCTTAAAAAGGGTCCACCTTTGTTAACAATATAAACTTTTAACTCGAAAAGGGGAAATATAAAAGCTCAAGCAGGAAATATTGGTTTTCTTGTAAATAGCGAGTCATTTCCGGTATGGAAAAATAAGTGTGAAGGGTAGGTTGGTTGGTTAACAGGTTCATGTAAAAAGACTAAAAGTGAGTCATTTTCAGCACTGATCAAAATAGGGGTTCGGTTAGTTGTTCGGTCCCGACACTTTTTTTTTCTCTTTTTTTCTTGAATTTCATAAGGCATTTACTACATGCGATTAAGAAACTATATAACTGGAATGATAATATAGTGTCTGAAATATAACGCTGTAGGGAGTTTGATCACATTCTATAGCTAATTTTATGTTTACCTGGTTGACCCGCTAGAGAAGTATAATTTAAATCATGTCGTTTCACTATAAATGGGTTGATTGTGAACTAACTGTTCTCTAGAGTCTGTGTATGTTGAACATGGGACCATTTTTTATTCCTTATCACACCTGTGCACAAATAAGTATAAACAGTCTTTTAAAAACTTTCAAAATACAGTTCCAGTATATTATACTCTGGCTAGTTTAGTTAGCATATACATTCACCTGGTAATTGTGCGTAAATGATAGCCTTTTGACACACATTACTAAAGTTGGTTTCTTACATTGCTTAAAATGTTTGTGTAGATGAAAGCAGAAATTTCAGGTGGAAGAAATCGGTCATCTGTGACAACATGGGGGAAATTGATAGAAGAATTAGAGGGGAAATGTTGAGGAATCAACTTGACCAGGTATTCGTTTTCGTCATTGTCGTTATCAGTTTATTACGACTTAAGGTTCATGCTAGTGTTAAGTACAAGTATATTTTTACTTTTTAATTCTGGCAATTTCAGGTGGTACTTTGAAAGTCAAAGGAGATGGTATGCCACCTTGCTTCCTCTTCTGAATGCGATCTATGACACTTCCAGACAGTAGAAATCCGTAACTTCTATGAAGCTCCCACCGAGATGTTTAAGCTTTTTATTGTGTTTCAGTTGCACATTGCCATGTTTGGATACATTGATGTGGATGTTACTATATTCCGTTATTCCAAATGACAACAACTATTGGAGTTTTTGCTCATCGTCGTGTTTTATCTTTGCTGATAATGTTATACACTTGGTTGTGTACTGGTATTTTTATCAACATTATCGACCAAAATGGGTAATATTTTTAGCACAATATTGAACTAGCATATGAGCTGATAATGGATACAACGGCTTACATGAATTAGCATAAGATGTCATGAGATCGACAAAACACACAAGCTAGCCAATAACATTACATCATATGCTGAAAAGATGAAACTTTTTATAAATTTTTGGCCACGGGCATCGTATTTCAAGATTAACTAGTACTGACTATAACTGATGTAAACAACACTACTAGATCGCCACTGCACATCAGCTTTTGAATCTATAGCTGATAAAAAATATCATAACTACCAAATCTTTAGCTCAAGTTGTTGCCTCGACTTGGTTACTAACGGGTGGTGCAACTTCCTGCTTACCAATAGCTTCCATTTCTTCAGTATCGCTATCATCTTCATCGCTTGCAAGTGTGCTAATTGCTAAAGGTACATACGGGTGAAGTTGCAGTCTCTCTTATGAACACGTCTTCAGTTTTCTATCTTTTAGTTTGGCTGTGTCAGTTAAACTTAATTTGAAATCAACTTATGTATCATTCTTGCAGCAAGGTATGTGCAACAAGAAGATCAAATCAGATGGTCAAAATTAGATTACAAACACACATGTTATTATTAATAATGCTTTCATTTACACACATTCATTTCTACTGCAACTTTTTATTAAGCTTGCAACTTACGATTCATACTAACGATAAGAATATGTTTCAATTCAGTAACAAACACTAGAACTCGGATCCCATTGCCACCATTGGATTTATACAATAAGCTTTATACTACATACAACAGCAATTCAAAGAAATAAAGCACAAACATCATAATTCAGAAGAAGCTGATATACGTCTGAAAAGAGTCGTTGGACACCCCACGATCACCTCTACATGGCCAATCAACATTTTCATTTTCAGATCAAAACAAAAACTGGTTTTATCATCTTCTTTTGAAGAAACCAAGGTTTTAAAAATGGAAGGAGCGATGGGATTAATGAGAAGGATGCCACCAAAACACACACAAACAGCCCTCTCCGCACTTTTATCACTTTTACCTGACCACTCTGCAGATCTCCTCTCTCAAATCGACCAACCTCTTCAGGTTCCAACTTTCACTCCAATCCAATCCAAGTAGGGTCCCACATCCATATCCCAACGTCACCACTTCCCACGTAAATCCACTTTTATCCTCGTGATTTTCATGTTCTTCAAGTTGCGGCTTGTGTGTACGATCACTACACTTCTTGGGCAATTGAAACCCACACAGTCCCAAATTCCCTGCAAATGAGCTCTCATCAAATGTGGTGAAGTGTGTTCCTTCCGGAATACGGCCCACGAGATGGTTTTGTGATAGATCTAAGACCTCAAGACCGTTGATTCCTGCAAGGCTTTGTGGGATATTTCCTGTGAGTTGGTTCGAAGAAAGGTCTAATGATTCAATCTCTGATAGTTTACCAAGAGAGTCTGGGATTCGACCATTCAGACAAGGTTGCCCTATAACTTGAGTGATAGGGGGAAGGTTCTTTTTTTTTTGAAATTTAGCAAAATAGCAATTGTCCTGAAATTGTAGGCAAACTAGAATACTTCTGCCTAGAAATTTTATCAATTATTATATAAATTAAAAACAAGCTGACTGAGGAGATTAGATGATATTCAAGTTACAAACTGTAGTTTACTTGTATTTTCCAAGAAAAAACAACTTGATTCTATACTTCTATATATCATGAAATGAAGTTGCTACTTATATTCAACAAAAGACGCAAAAGAGTATTAAGTTATTTAAAAGCGAGTAATGCAGGGAAAAGTAAGTGAAGCACCAGGGATCGGCTTAGACCTCGGAACAACATACTCATGTGTTGCCGTTTGGAGGAATGGTTGAATCGAAATCATACCAAATGATCAAGGACCCAGAACAACACCATCTGCTGTTGTTTTCCTTGAGACAGACCGGCTCATAGGTGAAGGTGCCAAGAACCAAGTAGCTATGAACCCTGCTAGCACCATATTTGGTAAGCCAGCAACTTTCTTTTTTTTACTTTCTACAAAATTACACTTAATTATGTTCATGACTGTTTATTAAAACGAATAAAAAACACCCAAGTTGCAATAAGCGAAGTATAATATCTGAATTTCTTTTTGTTGGCGACTTTATTATCCATTTACCTGATGTTTGTTTGCAACTATTTTGGTTTCACTTTAGCTAGCTATTCAATTTACATAATAAACTGTGGTACTTTCAGATGCTAAAAGGTTGATTGGAAGAAAATTTAGTGATTCCAAAGTGCAGGAAGACGTGAAGTTGTGGCCTTTTAAGGTCATACAAGGTCTTGCCGACACACCAAAAATTGTGGTCACCTACAAAGGTCAAAACAAGGAATTTCTCGCTGAAGAAGTATCTTCAATGATTCTTGGCAAGATGAAAGAAATTGCTGAGGCGTACCTTGGAAAGGAAGTAAAAAATGCAGTGATAACAGTCCCGCCTTATTTTAATGATTCACAGCGTCAAGCAACAAAGGATGCAGGCATTATTGCTGGTTTAAACATTATGCGCATGATCAATGAGCTGGTTTAAACATTATGCGCATGATTAATGAGCCTACAGCAGCTGCAATTGCCTACGGTCTTGACCACAAATCTGCTATTACTGGCAAGATTAACGTGCTCATCTTTGATCTGGGTGGTGGTACTTTTGACGTATCTTTATCGACCATTGAAGAAGGGGGTATTTTTGAGGTGAAAGCGGTTGATGGTGACACTCATTTAGGAGGCGAGGATTTTGATAACCAAATGGTGGATCACTGTGTTCGAGAATTTAAAAGAAAATGGAAGAAAGACTTGACCGGGAACAAAAGAGCAATGGGGAGGTTGCGATTTGCTTGTGAGAACGGAAAAAGGATTCTCTCATCTGCTACTCAGACATCACTCGAGTTGGATGGCTTGCATGAAGGGGTTGACTTTTCTATGAGAT
>BQNB010209350.1:0-10343 GCA_026074375.1 Tanacetum coccineum
ACAATGTATTTTTGGTATGTTTTTAGTCATTTAAGTCCGTTTTTAATGGAGAATGGTATGTGTAATTAAGCACATACCATTTGTCAAGGAAGATGTCTTAACTAAGGTACCTGCAAAGCAAGATGTAGCAGAGCAGGGTACAAAGAAGAGAAAAGGTGGTCATATGAAAATGCTTGCTAGGAAAAGGAAAAGACCACAACCAGATGTTGATAGTGATGATGAACACAGGAAGTGTCTAAAGATTGTTACATTTGAAGGTACCATAGATAGTGAAATAATGGAGAGAAAATCTGTCATTGCTAGGTTGAACAAGTTATCATCACCACTACCTCTGATAGAACAATAGATGTCTCGGTTACTCTTGAAGTCCCGTAAGTTGATAGATAACCAGGTACTACATATCTTTGACAGGCAAGATTTATTTCACTTGTATGACTTGATGATGAAGCAGTACTCAAAAGTCCCACTGGAAGGATATGAATTGATTCTTTGGGGAGATTTGAAGATAATGATAGAATCCTCAACAGAAGAAAATGATCAAAGTGATTTCTGGAGTGATCAACAAGATTGGAAGATTGTCACTTAGAGATTATATGAAGCTTGTGGAGTTTACATACTAGAACTTAAAGATGGGACAGTCATCCATATGTTAGTTGAAAGAAGATATCCTCTTTCTAAGGATTTATTGCAAAGGATGCTTAATCTTGGATTGGAAGTTGAAAGAGAAAGTACTGCTGCACTTGATTTGATCAGATTTATTAAGCAAAAAATTGGTGAAGAGTGATGCTATAAATGGAGATGAGAAGGGTTTGAGTGTTGGCTAACCACCACACAACAAATGGTCATCAATTCACCATGCTTAATAGGCATAAGAACTGGCTAGTCCATAAGTAAACGACTTATGGTAAAGACTTCTCAAATTCGTTTATGGTTAACAATTTATCAAAAATTGTAGGGTTCTCAACTCACCTTACTTCATGGTGAAGAGTTGGCTAGTCCAAGATTAAACAGTTCTTGGTAAAGACTACTCAAATATGTTGATAGCTGATAGTTTGCTAAAAACTATATGGTTTATCAATGCACCATGTTATGGCAATGAAGCATTGGCTAGTCCAAAAGCAAATGGTATTTGGTAAAGACAAATCAATTCCGTTGATGGTTGACAGTTTACCAAAAACAGTATGGTAATTAAATCACCATATTTTTTAAATAAAGAGTTGACTATCCTAGAGCAAATGGCTACTGGTAAAGGGAAATCAAATCCGTTCATGGCTGGTAGTTTGCCAAAAATTACAAAGCCAACTTAGTTGGATTGTTGCTGAAAAGATGTTGCTGTGTTGCAGAAAAGACATGTTACTGATAAAGATGGAAAACTAAAGATGTTGATGAAGATGGAAAGTGTGTTAAAGTGTTTGGATACATCCTCCAAGAACTTAAGAAGATTAACCTGAAGAAACATGAAGTTAAACAAGTTCAACAATCATGTTTAGGGGAGGATTGTTGGGAATTATACATTCCTGACTTAGTACCGTTAGGTATATACTTAGTACTGATAGTTATAGTTAGTACTGACAGTACAAAGTGTTAAGTACTGCTCAGATAGTTAGTACCGTTAGTATAAAATAGTTAGTACCGTTTAAGAGATATGTATGAGATATTGTAGGAAAAGATATGTATTATCTTTTACGCGTTTTGTAAGCCTGTTAGGGTTTATCCTTGGTCTATAAAAGGAACCCTACGGCATTAGAGAGATGATACACATTGACAACACACAGATCTCATCTCATACAATCATATCTCATAGTTAGTAATCTGTAATCATATTAGCAGATTAATAGAAATCAAAGTTTAGTATTTATTATTCTTCTTAATACTATTGTGTAGATTCCGCATATACAATAAGTATTCATAGTCAGTGTTTCTCTATAGTCAATCTGTATTTATACAAGTTGGCTATCACCCTTAGCAGGCTGCAAAGATCTGTTCAGTTTGGGACTCACAAAGTAGCTTTAAGAAACAAAGCTATCATGGAAGGAGTTATAGACGATGATGATGAGTCAAGTTATGAACGGCAAAAACAATGGAACGTGTATGATGATACAAACCATGATCATGAATATAAGATGGATCATGAGGTTGATGAAAGATAAGAGATATGTAGTAATGAAACTCATGAGTTGCTGGTTTGCAATATAAGAAGATTCGAGATGATCAAGTATTCATTCAGACAAGACGAAGAGTATGTTGCGGTTAAATAAGATGAATACGAAGATTTGACGAGTACAAGCAAAGATGCATGCCGAGCATATCAAGAAATCTTTCACATGATGGACGAAGGATAGATGGTAACAAGAATGAAGTAAAGAAGATGGAAAGAAAAGTCTAACTTAAAGACTAGCTAAAATAAAAGTGCTTCATAGGAGACAACTCGGAATGTTATTTATTTTTATCGAGTCTGTCTTCCCAGAAATCAATACGGCGTATCTGCTCCATACCATACGGCGTATTGATTGTCTAGACATTATTAATCTTTATTTTTATGCACTTTAAAAAAATATTGTTAGTTTTGTCAATACGGCGTATTCATGCACATGATACGGCGTATTCAACAGACTGACCCGTATTTAGATATTTTTTATAGGTTTCTTGATACGACGTATTCCAGTTTATAGATACGGCGTATTGGTTTCTTGTACAGTTTATTTAGCTTATTTAATTAACTGTAGATACCCGAGATAGGATTTTGCATGTTTTTCAATATATGACGCCTCGAGATAAGAAACTCATTGCACTAAATAAAAAAACAGTGTTTAATCGGATTTAATTTGGCTCATACAGTTTTCTTATTATTTGGCTTGTACCGCTATTTTATCTCTCTGATTGTTTTCTTGGTTTTGTTATTGTTGGTTAGAATTTGATTATTGTCTCCCATAAAACCCATGTGTCAGTTCCTCAGGCTGAAAACCCCCCATTACCATTAGAACTAGGTTTAGCATAGGTTTAACAAGTAATTAGAATTAAGCTAATTAGAGTAATTAAAATACTAATAAAATATAAGGTTAACGACCTCGCTCTTAGTGTTCAACACCCTACTTACCACGAAACTCCACCCGATCGGTTACACTGCCCGTTAAAGTGTTGTTTTATGATAAGTCGGCTAAATATAAATTTAAAACTTGGTAATCAATAAATTGACCCTACACGACAACACATCAATGATCTTTTACTTGGAAAAGTGGTTACACTAGGCTTGTTTCATTCAAAATGGTATAATATTGCTCATGAGGTATTCTAAATGTGTGTGTAAACTGTTGTTGGGCTTCTAAGTTCCTAGTGTTTGTCTCAAAATAGTCCTTAACCTGTTTTCCATGAGATTGTCTTCTTTGTGTGCTTGAATTTTAAATTTCATGCTCAAAATGTTGATTCTTGTTTGTGGTTTGTGACTGTGTGATGTTCTTGATTGAGGTTTATTACTTGTTAGAAATTCTCATAGGTTTTTATTTGATAAACCTTATGTTAAGTGATTTTTAAATAAAGCGTAACATGTAAGGATGAATGAAGCGAAACATGTTTGGCTTGAATGAAGCGAAACATGTTTGGCTTTATCAAAGCGAAACATGTCTCTTTCATTTTAAGCGAAACATGTCTCTTTCATTTTAAGCGAAACATGTTAGTTTCATTCCAAGCGAAACATGTCAGTTTCATTCCAAGCAAAACATGTCAGTTTCAAACTAAGCAAAACATGCATATCTTTGTCTGAGCGAAACATGTTTAAAGCGAAACATGACAGGTACATAATCAAGCGAAATATGACAAAATACAAAAAGAAACTCTGCCTAATTTTTTTAAAATTTGTGTAATCTTGTGTTTAAAGTCATATAACTATATTTGCTATGTTTGAATGTGTATTATTTACCCTCTAATTGAATGTGTGTCCTAAGCATCCTTGGAAATGTCTTGTTGATTTTTTAAATTGACTTTGACTAATTGACCTTAGTTGACTTATTCTTAGAGTGTAGTAATTATGTCATGCTTGCATGAAACCTAATCATAGATCAATCATATCATCAAAGGATAACCAACTTAATCAGTAAAATACATATGTTGTATATATAAACTTGATAGTGAATTTAAGCAGCACTAGGTGTCCCGTGGTTTTTACCCGTTTTGGGGTTTTCCACGCTAAAAGTTTGGTGTTCTTGTTGTGTGTTTGATTACATTTATTATCTGCTATTTTGGGGCTGATTTGAGACTGTTAGGGGCTGATTAGAGTTGTTTTTAGTTTTCCCTATTTGTTTGCATCCTCATAGGTTCATACAGGTTTGGGTAAGTACTGTCAAATGAAGGTTTTGCTTTCGCAATTGTGTTTATACCGTTGTGACCCATTGTTCTTACCTGTCAAATTGGTATCAGAGCCAGGTTCTTGGTTTGGGGACTTAACCTGTTTGAACGATGGAAGCTAATACAAGTAGGATGGTTAGTTTGAATGGTTCTAATTATCATGTTTGGAAAGGAAAAATGGAGGATCTCCTTTATGTTAAAGACTACTACTTGCCTGTATTTACTACTGAGAAACTTGAGAACAAAACAGATGCAGAATGGACTATTTTGCATAGACAGGTTTGCGGGTATATTAGGCAATGGGTTGATGATAATGTTTTGAACCCTATTTGTGAGGAGACACATGCTCGTACTCTTTGGAACAAACTTGAACAGTTATATGCTCGAAAAACTAGAAATAACAGTTAGTTCTTAATCAAGCATAATGATGAGTTACAAGTACACTGATGCGGGTCTCCTATTACTGATCACTTAAATGCCTTTCAGGGTATTATAAATCAGCTTGCAGGTATGGGTATCAAGTTTGAAGATGAGATTCAAGGCTTGTGGCTTCTTGGTACTTTACCGGATACTTGGGAGACTTTTAGGACATCTTTGTCCAACTCTGCACCAGATGGTGTTATCACCATGGAATTGGCTAAAGGCAGTATTCTGAATGAAGAAACGAGAAGAAAGTCACAGGGTTCTTCTTCACAGTCAGATGTCTTGGTCACAGAAAGGCGGAGGAGAAGTCAAAGCAGAGGCTCGAGTAAACAGAGGTAATCACGCCCTAGTTTAGCAGTTCTAGCAAAGGAAAATTTGATGATGTTGAATGTTATCACTGCCACAAGAAAGGACACACAATGAAGTTCTGCAGACAGTTGAAAAAGGAGAACAAGAAGAAAAACTACAATAATCAGAAGAACAAGCACAAGAAAGATGATGATGGTGATGACAGTACTGAAGTAAATACCACCACAGATGAGTTCTTTGTTTGTTCAGATTATGATATGGTTAACCTTGCTCATGATGATTCGAGTTGGATTCTTGATAGTGGTGCTACGTGTCATGTTGCAACACGAAAAGAATATTTTTCATCTTACACACCAGGTGATTTCGGTGTTGTTAGGATGGGTAATACTGGGCTATCTAGGATTGCTGGTATTGGAGATATTTGTTTGAAGTTTGACACAGGGATGGAATTGGTTTTGCATAATGTGAAACATGTCCCGGATATGAGACTCAATATTATCTCAACAGGTCTTCTTGATGAAGATGGTTACCACAACAGTTCTGGTAATGGCTTGTGGAAAGTGACTCTCGGATCATTGATTGTTGCAAGAGGGAAAAGGGAATCCAAGTTATACATGACACATCCGAAGATCTCCAAGAGCATTGTCAATGCTATAGACAATGATGATATGACCGAGTTATGGCATAAGAGACTTGGTCACATGAGTGAAAAAGGGATGTCTATTCTTTCTAAGAAGAATGTGTTATCCGGTGTGCATGATATTAACCTGAAGAAGTGCTCTCACTGTTTGGCAGGAAAGCAGACTAGACGTGCTTTTAAGAGTCGTCCTTCTTTTAGGACGGAGAACATACTTGATCTGGTACATTCCGATGTTTGTGGTCCCATGAAGACTAAGACACTTGGTGGGTGTTCGTATTTTGTCACTTTCATCGATGATCATTCAAGGAAGGTTTGGGTATACACCTTGAAGACTAAAGATCAAGTATTGGATGTGTTTAAGCAGTTTCATGCTTTAGTTGAGAGGCAGACAGGGAAGAAACTTAAATGTATTCGAAGTGATAATGGAGGTGAATACATTGGCCCCTTTGACGCGTATTGTAGAGAGCATGGAATTCAGCATCAAAAGACTCCACCGAAGACACCGCAATTGAATGGCTTGGCAGAGCGGATGAATAGAACCTTGGTTGAGAGAGTCAGATGTTTGCTTTCACATGCAGGGTTGCCTGCTTCTTTTTGGGGTGAGGCTTTGAATACGGCGGTACATGTTATTAATTTAACCCCTTGTGTTCCTTTGCGTTTTGATGTTCCTGACAGGGTTTGGAGCGGCAAAGATGTTTCATACCATCATTTACGAGTCTTTGGATGTAAGGCATCTGTGCATATTCCCAAAGATGAAAGATCAAAGCTTGATGTGAAGAATAAGCCATGTGTGTTCCTCGGGTATGGTCAAGATGAACTTGGGTACAGGTTGTATGACCCAGTACAAAAGAAACTTGTTCGCAGCCGAGATGTAGAGTTTGACGAAGATCAAACTTTGAAAGATGTTGAGAAGACTGAGAAGGAGACAATTCCTCAACATAATGATGATCCTATTGACTTAGATCCGGTTCCTCCAAAACATTTTGATGCACAGTTTGGAGATGATATTCAGAATGATGAAGAACAAAATGATGAAGAACATGGTGCTGATGATGTTGATGCTCAAGAGCAACCAAACCTAGATGAAGACGTTCATCCTGAGTTGCCAGTGCCTATGCCACCATTTGTTCCACTTAGGCGGTCCACTAGAGATCATCATCCTTCCACACGCTATTCTGCAAATGAGTATGTTTTACTCACTGATGGGGGAGAGCCCGAGTGTTATGCAGAAGCTATGGAAGATGAACACAAGAAAGAATGGTTTGATGCCATGCAAGATGAGATGAAATCCTTGTATGAGAACAATACCTTTGAGTTGACGAAGTTGCCTAAGGGCAAGAGAGCTTTGAAAAACAAATGGGTTTACAAATTGAAGACTGAAGAGTATACTCCTAGACCGAGGTACAAGGCCAGATTGGTGGTTAAAGGTTTCAGTCAGAAGAAAGGTATTGATTTTGATGAGATTTTCTCTCCAGTCGTGAAGATGGGATCTATTCGAGTTGTTCTTGGTTTGGCGGCTAGCCTCGATCTTGAGGTGGAGCAAATGGATGTCAAGACAGCTTTCCTTCATGGTGATCTGGATAAAGAAATCTATATGGAACAACCTGAAGGGTTTCAGGTTAAGGGGAAGGAAGACTACGTGTGTAGACTTCAGAAGAGTTTGTATGGGTTGAAGCAAGCACCGAGACAGTGGTACAAGAAGTTTGAGTCGGTTATAGGGAAGCAAGGCTTCCGAAAGACTTTTTCTGATCATTGTGTTTTCTTTCAGAGGTTTGGTGATGATGACTTCATCATCTTATTGCTATATGTTGATGATATGCTGATTGTTGGCAAGAACATTGGAAGAATTGCCCAATTGAAGCAAGATTTGAGCAAATCCTTTGCTATGAAAGACTTGGGGCCAGCAAAACAAATCCTTGGCATTCGGATTTTCCGCGATAGAGGTGCCAAGAAGTTGCATATATCACAAGAGCAATACATTGAGAAGGTGCTGCGCAGGTTCAACATGGATAAAGCTAAAGTGGTTAGTTCCCCTCTAACTCCCAACTTTAAGCTTACTGATAAGGATTGTCCTTCTTCTAAGAAGAATATTGAAAAGATGGATAGAGTTCCATATGCCTCAGCGGTTGGTAGCTTAATGTATGCTATGGTGTGTACAAAACCGGATTTAGCTCATGCGGTTGGTGTTGTCAGTCGATTCCTGTCAAATCCTGGTAAGAAGCATTGGGAAGCTGTTAAATGGATATTTCGATATCTGCGAGGTACTTCCAAATTGGGTATCACATTTGGAAATGGGAAACCCATGCTTGTTGGTTACACAGACTCAGATTTGACTGGAAATAAAGACAACATGAAGTCCACTTCTGGATATTTGATGACCTTTGTAGGGGGAGCTGTTTCATCAAGATTGCAAAAGTGTGTGGCCTTGTCTACAACAGAGGCTGTGTATGTGGCAGCAACGGAAGCGTGCAAAGAACTATTGTGGTTGAAAAGGTTTTTGCAAGAACTTGGTTTCAAGCAACAACGTTATGCGGTTCTTTATGACAATCAAAGTACTATTCACCTTGCTAAGAATTCGATGTTTCATAAAAGAACAAAACATATTGATATCCGGTATCATTGGATTAGAGATGCCATTGAAGATGGTATGTTTGAACTTAATAAAGTTCATACGGATGATAATGCTTCCGATATGTTGACGAAGGCTGTAGCAAGAGAAAAGTTGAAGATCTGTTGCTCGTTCGCCGGGATGGCGAACTCATCCTCATAGACAGAAAATATGGGAGATTTGTTGGGTATTTTCTTAGTCCATGGGGATTAAGAGCCCAACACATTGGGGCCAATCTTGGGTCCATTTAGTCATTATTTAGGGCATCCTTATGCTCATTATAAAGGGTGAAAAACAAGAGAGAAGAGAGTAAGAAAAGAAAAAAAAGAAGAAGATTTTCGGAGTTCTTATCACCCAAAACCCAGCAGCAGTGTTTCGTCGATCCCCGGAGTTTGCACCGTCGGATCGTTACGATTTTTGGACTGAAGCTTCCTTGCATATAAAGGAAGGTTTTGACCGTTGGGATCTTCATTTTGAGGCCTGGAAGTTCTGTTTCTTACCCGGGCAGATTGCAAGTTGTTTGGTGATATTCTTCCTTTCTTGTTCTTTGTTTGTTGCCATATATCTTGATATTGATTCCAAGATTATGATGATTGTTGTATGCCTCTAGTGTTATATAGAGAAGACTTTGTGTACCTCTCTTGCTTGATAGTGGATTTAAGCGGCACTAGGTGTCCCGTGGTTTTTACCCACTTTGGGGTTTTCCACGCTAAAAGCTTGGTGTTCTTGGTGTGTGTTTGATTATCTTTAATACCTGCTGATTTGGTTGATTTGATATTGTTTGGGGGCTGGTTAGAGTTGCTTTTAGTTTGCCTTATTTGTTTACTTCCTCATAGGTTCATACGGGTTTGGGTAAGTGCTGTCAAACGAAGGTTTTGCTTCCGCATTTGTGTTTATACCGTTGTGACCCATTGCACTTTACCCGTCAACCAATGCCCTCCATATCAGTCAACATACAATCAACAATAAAAGGTCTTGACCACATTTTAAAAGCAAACACACACATAAGGACAATAAACCAAACTGATAACCCAATTATGACAGTGACAACCATTTGCAGTATAACATGAATCAGAAGAATTCCAAAATGGATAAAAATGTATACCCTCAAACTAACAACGCCAAAAACTTTGTTCACCCACCACCGTCGAGACATCACGATACCTGTAACACATATGCAAAGCAGAGATAGCTTTTTCGACACACAAACCCAAAGAAACTAATCACAATCCAAACACAACAAGATATAACACAATAGGCCGGGTCTTTGGCCGGAAATGGCCGGTCTAGCCTATACAAAAGAGATGACATCACATAGCTCTTTCAAATTGCCAAGTTTTATTTTTTATAACTATCCTCTTATAAGCATAGGAGGAATTTGCAAAAGTGAAATTGTCCTCCATTCTATGAAGCACTGGCTTTTATACGAAATTAAAACCTACTCTAAATTTCAGTAAAAAATTGTCAATTATTTTAGTATAACTATTTGGCAATTTTATTACGTTAAAAGTTGGAAAATTTCACTAACTTAATAACTAAAAGAAGTTACTAGCAAACCTTCGATGAAGCGAATCCACCCCCATTAGCAACCAATACCGTGTGATCACTTATAAAGTATAGCCAAACATAAATAAATGAACCTAAATAGACTTTTACAAAACGCGCTATTTTTTTATTTTCTTAACCGGATTAGAATCCTCTCAAGTTGAGTCAAACATGATACATCATGTTCACCAATCACAAATTAGTTAAATGTATACAACTTTTTCTTTTAATGAAAATCAAGGGCCCACTTATTTATTTCCCCTCACAAAAAACATAACATGATCAATCATGTTTGACCACAACTTGAGAGAATCTTTTTCCTTCTTAACCGCAAACTCACACACCCATTTCAAACCTTATAAGTTAGAACCTATACACACTGAATGGTGCCAAAGACCTGTTGTTAAATAATTACTAATTCGTTCAATCCATATTCTTTTTGCGCGTCTCACGATATGATGGTAAGAGCTTGAGGAA